>SJYV01031018.1:271532-374199 GCA_006410875.1 Neotragus pygmaeus
TATCTCTAATTTTCTTGAAGAGATCTCTGTTCTTTCCTATTCTATTGTTTTCCTCTATTTCTTTGTATTGTTCACTGAGGAAGGCTTTCTTATCTCTCCTTTGCTATTCTTTGGAACTCTGCATTCAAATGGGTATATCTTTCCTTTTCTCCTTTGCTTTTCACTTCTTTTCTTTTCACAGCTGTTTGTAAGGCCTGCTCAGACAGCCATTTTGCTTTTTTGCATTTCTTTTTCTTAGGGATGGTCTTTATCCCTGTCTCCTGTGCAATGTCACAAACCTCCATCAATAGTTCATCAGGCACTCTGTCTATCAGATCTACTCCCTTAAATTTATTTCTCACATCCACTGTATAATCATAAGGGGTTTGATTTAGCTCATACCTGAATGGTATAGTGTATTTCCCCACTTTCTTCAATTTCAGTCTGAATTTGGCATAAAGAGTTCATGATCTGAGCCACAGTCAGCTCCCAGTCTTGTTTTTGCTGACTATATAGAGCTCCTGTAATATTACTAAGTAATAAAAAAAGAGTGAAGTATTGATATTACATGGTACCATATGCACTTTAAAACATGCTATGTGAAAGAAGCCAGGTACAAAAGGTCACATATTTATAATTCAGTTATTCAATATGTCCTGAGCAGGTAGATCTACAGAGATAGAAAAGTATATTTGCCTTTGATAGGAGCTGGAGCGAAATAGGCTTAATAACTACTAATTGTTATGAGGTTTCTTTTTAAGGTAATAAAAATGTTGTGGAATTAGTTGATAATGATGGTACAACTCTGTGAATGTTTTAAAATTTCTGAATTGTACACTTTAAAATGGTAACTTTTATTATATTTGGATTGTATTCAATTATTAAAATCAGTAATAAATGAAGGAGTTATTACTTTAAAGACTTCTAGTAATGATGGAATAGGTAATTGAGACCAATGGTGTGAGTCGCTCAGTCATGTCTGACTCTTTATGACCCCATGAACTGTAGCCTGCCAGGCTCCTCTGTCCATGGAATTCTCCAGGCAAGAATAGTGGAGTGGGTTGCCATTTCCTTCTCCAGGGTATCTTCCTGACCCAGGGATTGAACCTTGGTCTCCTGCACTGCAGGTGGATTCTTTACCATCTGAGCCCCCANCAGGCTCCTCTGTCCATGGAATTCTCCAGGCAAGAATAGTGGAGTGGGTTGCCATTTCCTTCTCCAGGGTATCTTCCTGACCCAGGGATTGAACCTTGGTCTCCTGCACTGCAGGTGGATTCTTTACCATCTGAGCCCCCAGGGAAGACATTCAGACCAGTAGTCCCATGAAATACATGTGGACGAGCTAAATGGAATATATATATTATATAGAATAATAGGTCTGATGTAGAATTTAATTTAAAATATAATGTTCCGGAAGTCTTTGGAGGCCTAACAAGATTACTAAGAATTACTAGGTTACAGGGGGAAATGGAGGCTCAGAAAAATGAGCTCGATGTTTGGAACTACTCTTTTGGTGGGGAGGATTTTTCCAATTCTGGAGGGAACTACTGATAACCTCTCAAGACTTGGGAGACAGGGATTAGAGAGCAGAACCCACCAAGGTGGTGGACCTCATGAGCAATTTTTCAGCTTTGGGTTAGGATTTTGCATTTCTGCACTCTAAGAAAAGGATAGATAGGAAGGAGTACGAAGTAGATAGGCTTTATGTGTGAAGTAGATAGGCTTTATCAGGACTGCAGCTTAGTTTTGAACTATATTGGTCTCTAAAACTGAATTGAGCTGATTACACCATGCTTTGCTCCAAAGATCCTGGCAGAAACAAACAAATTTCCTAGAAGAAATAGTCTCACAATACGATTTTGAAAATAGATAGGCAAGCAGTCAAAAATAACCAGACTCCTTGAGGAGACCAGACTATGTGAATGCAAACCATTAGAGACACACACGCACACACACACACACACACACACACTCTCTCTCTCTCTCTCTCTCTCTCTCTCTCTCTCTCTCTCTCTCTCNACCTGTTCCCGGCTCTGTGCCGCGGTTCCTCTTTGCCAAGGTCTGGGCTGTGTGCCGCAGTAGCCTTCTCAAGATATCCGGGCTGTGTGCCATGGTCCCTTGCACTGAGTTCCGGGCTGTATGCCGCGGTCCCCCTGAGCCGATGTCTGGCCTATGTTCCGCAGTTGCCCTGTGCCGAGGTCCAGTCTTTGTGCCACAGTGGTGCTATGGCGAGGTCCGCCCTATGTGCCGCTGTCGCCGTGCTCTGAGGTCCGGCCTGTGTGCCACCTTCACCCTGCGCCGAGGTCCAGGCTGTGTTTCGTGGTCGACTAGCGACGATTTTCGGGCTGTGTGACATGGTCGTTCTTCACTGAGTTTCAGGCTGTGTGCCTCGTTTACCCTTCGCCAAGGTCCGGGCTGTGTGCCGTGGTCGCCCTGCCACGAGGTTGTGCCTGTTTTCCGTGGTCACCCTGCGCTGAGTTCCTGGCTGTGTTTCGCAGTCGACTAGCGACGTGTTCCAGGCTCTGTGCCACTGTCGCCCTGCACAGATTTCTGGGCTGTGTGCTGCGGTCACACTTCACTGAGTTTCGGGTTGTGTGCCACGGTAGCCCTGCGCTAAGTTCTGGGCTGTGTTCCTCGGTCGGCTGGCAATGAGTTTCTGGCTGCATGCCACAGTCACCCTTCACTGAAGTTCGGGCTGTGTGCCGCGGTTGCCCTGCACCGAGGTCTGGGCTGTGTGCTGTGCTCGCCCTGCGCAGAGTTCCGGCCTGTGTGCCGTGGTCGCTTAGTGAGGAGGTCCGGGCTATGTTCTGCATTTGGCTAGGGACGAGTTCCAAGCTTTGTGCCATGGTGGCCCTGCACAGATTTTCGAACTGTGTGCTCAGTCGTCCTTCACTGAGTTTCGGGCTGTGTGCCGCGGTCACCCCGAGCCGAGGTTCATGCTGTGTGCCATGGTCACCCTGTGCCGAGGTCCGGCTTGTGTGCCGTGGTCACCCTTTGCCGAGGTCCGAGCTGTGTNATAGTGGAAAAAATAGTGTGGTTTTGTACCTTTCAATTAGTCTCAGTCATAATTTAGTAATAAGTTATGCTTATTTAGACAGAACTGACTTGAAATTTCCTTGTGTTCCAAGTTCCTTTAGAACTTGTGTCTCCAGATGTTTTGGACATCATTGAATGACTGCAGCTTCTGAGCTTTGTCTTTGACTCAGCATAGACACTAGAATTATGATGAGATTTAGTTAGAATGGGGACCATCTTTTTGAATACTCACTATGACTGTTCTGGTACTCTTTCACCAATTATTTTTCCTTTCTTTTGATTCTTCTATTTCTTCTTCTCTGAATTTGTTGTTCCACCTATTAATTTATTAAAGTCTCCTTCCTCTACCCCATTACTGGGGAAAAATAATTATTTTTCAATCCTGTTGTATCTGTCAAGCTGTTGTCCTGTTTTCCTC
Organism: Neotragus pygmaeus; assembly: GCA_006410875.1. Lineage (NCBI taxonomy): Eukaryota > Metazoa > Chordata > Mammalia > Artiodactyla > Bovidae > Neotragus > Neotragus pygmaeus. Next base: position 274,966 of record SJYV01031018.1, read on the forward strand.
TCCTGTAACTGCAGAAGTGTTCACTTACTGCTGCTGTCTCAGCTTTACTCATTATTTAACTCCTTGCAGTCTGAATTTGCCTTCAGCCACTCTTCTGAAACCACTGAATACTTTCTGAAGAGTCAGAACCATCTTAGTCAATAAATCGAATCTTTTTTCTTTTCCAGTTCAGATTGTCTTTGGCCTGTTTACAGGCATTGTAATCCACGTCTTCTTGATGGTCTCCGCTTCCTGAGCTTCTGTTGCTCCCTCCTCTTCTGTTTGTTCTACATCTGTCTTCCCTGCCTCCTCGTCCTTTCTGTGAAGGTAGTGTTTACCAAGGATTTGCTGTTGGCTCACTTCCTGCATTGTAATCTCATCCAAACCCTTCCCATCAGATGCAGACCTCATCTGTTTTTCCAGCTCTCCTTTCTTGCATTCTTCAGTTGCTTATTAAACATATCTCATATCTCACCATCACTTCAAGTTTGATATGTTTAAGATGTCTCCATTCTCAATCAAACCTGGGTTTCTTCCACTGGGTCTGCTAATAGTACCCTTATCTTTCTAATACCTGCACTCCAAACCTTGGCATTTTCCTTATTCTTTTCTGTTTTGTTTCCCACATCTAGTTAGTTGCCAAGTCTAATAATTTTAAACTCTCTAATCTCTCTCACCTCTTTCTTCTTTTCCATTTCTACTTCACTATCCTAATTCAGGTCTTCAATTCAGTCAGTATCTTACAATGACTCACTCATGAATTTCTTAATGCAGAATTGTAGAAAAAGCATGGGCTTTTCAGATCCAACTGCTGATTGTGAAGATGACACTTACTAGCCATCTTAGAGCAAATTATTTAACCTCAATTTGTAGGTGAGAAAATTCAAACACAAAGGATTTAGTCATTCCTGCCTCACGAAGTACACTGTTTTGAAGGATAAATGGGACTGTGTATCCCTAGTGAGAAGGCACTAAGAAAATATTATGTACCTCTCTCCACTTTTAATCTCTTTACAACCCATTTACATGTTAATATTATTTGAGAACAGGTTTAATCATAAATCTTGCTCTTCCATGTTTCCCTATTGCTGAGTTTGTTCATAATTTTTAGCCTCAAATTTCAGACTGTTAATTTGTCTCAGCCTCCCTTTCTGACCTAATTTCTTGCTACTTTTATAAACATCTTTTGAGCAAAACAAAACCAGTAGCAATGCCCAATAGCAAAGTGGTTGAGAGCCTGAATTCTAGAGTCGGGCCGTGCGTGTGCCCAGTCACTCCGTCGTGTCTGACTCTTTGCAATCCCATGGACTGTAGCCTGCCAGGCTTCTCTTCCCATGGAATTTTCCAGGCAAGAATATTAGAGTGGGTTGCCATTTACTACCCCGGGGAATCTTCCCAAACCAAGAGTCAAACCCAGGTCTCTTGCATCTCCTGCATTGGCAGGCTGATTCTTTTCACTGTGCCACCTGGGAAGACCCATCTAAATTTAAATGTCAGTTCCTTTACTCAGTTTGAGCAGATTTCTCAATCTCCCTAAACCATAATTTCCTGTTAGAAAAAACTTTGACGACTGTAGTGTGTACTGCATTGAATTCTTGGAAGAATAGAGTGAGATTGTATATTTGAAGCACTTGGTGCCTGGTACCTTGAGAGCAGCCACTATTAGAAGGATTAGAAGTAGTGGCAGTGGTTTGTGTTGATGCTGTTATTATTTGCTTCTCCCATTTTCCTCTCCAGGCTCTTCATGTCCTTTTCTCTGTGTGGAGTACAATTCTTCCCATTTGTGCGTGTCTAAGTTTTAACCATCTTTAAAGACCTAACTGGGTTCTCTTACCACTCCCGTGTCACCTAGTTATCTTTCCTCTTCAGAATTCCCTAACTCTTTTAATTTAGAAAGCTTATTACTTCCATGAGCTTATCTGTCCATTTTGCTATAAAATACTAGAAGTGCCTTGCGGGCAGATTGGGTAATTCATTTTTTTTAATCCTGTAAAGCACAGCATCTTACACAGAATCATGCCCAAAAATGTATGCTGAATAAATATATTAGTTCACTATAACCAATAGCCCTTTTTTTCCAAGGGATTTGCTCTTATTTCTTTAGGAATTTTTTTAAACTTTCCATTAATCATTGGCACATTAGAATTTTAATTTTGATGTGAAAATGCAGTTATTGGGCTCAAGGAGACTAATTTTAAAAAAAGCATCATAGCAGAAGACAATAATAGCTAAACAAATAAAAAATGACCCGGTAGTGTTATTTTGAATTAAACAAAGCTATTATTTTCTATATCACCTCTCATTTCTTCATTTCTTACTGTTCTAAACCTGCCTTATACCTAATAGTACCTATCATGGTGCCAAATTAAAATGTGAAGCAAGCATTGTGGATAATAATTCAGCTAAAATCTGTTTTATAAAATAAAAAATATGTAATATAATTCATTGTAATGTGATTAAATATCTAGTTCAATTCACTAAAATGAGAAAGTGTCGTTACAAAGTGTCAGCCTCACATTCTGTGCAGGTGGAGTTTTTCTTAGTAAGCGTTCCCACAGGTCTTAGGAAGGGGTTGGGGTGGGAGTGGGGGAATTTCCACTTGAGAATTTTCTTTCTTGTGGTGATTTGGTGCCTTTCCAGCCTGTCCTTCAACATAATTTGTGCCTTGTCCTTGTTAAATGAGTCTTGTCATTTGCTTTCATGCTTTTAAAAATGTTTCTAATTATTTGAAATAATTTTTAAATCGTGTACTCTCATTATAAAGAGACTGCTCCAAGGGCCTAAGAGGCAAGTGTTAGAAACTTGGTAAATATTATTATTTATTTATTAAATAGGTATTGATAACACATTAAAATGGTAATATTTTTTCATTAAAGAATGGCCATTCCTTACTTGACCACAAAAAGCTATGGTTCTTAATTACAGTATAGATTACTACTTGGTTTTCTGGTAAGATAAACTTGTATAGTTGCAGAGAAGGCAATGGCAACCCACTCCAGTACTCTTGCCTGGAAAATTTCATGGGCATTAGAAGTGTTATTTCTGTAATCTGTTTAGTTATCAGGTAGCTTTGTGCTTGAGGTCCTTGCTAAGGATTTCTTTCTTACTTGGAGGTGAGTTCCCCCTTACTACCCAGAGGGAGTGGAGAAGGATGGAGGGAGGGATGCAGAATAGGACTAATTGTTAGACCATTGGATACATTCTTAAGTTGTGCGATTTCTTCTCTAGTGATAGAAAATCTGGTACCACTACTTTACAAAGACATTTAGTTTTTGCTTTCATATTAATCTCAAGGAAATTAACTGGGAGAACAAGCAATTAGCTTTGGCACAGAAGAAATTTAAGAAAATATATCCTATATTTGGATTCCTACTGAATTTGAGGAATAACTTTTTTTCATGACATGTGGTTTTTTGTGTTTTTATGAATTATTTAGGGATGCTTTTCTGCTGTAATGGTTGAATATAAGTTGCAAAGATTTAAGCTTTTTTAATTAATGTTCTACCTCATTAGCTTCATTGTTAGGGCTTTTACACTTCAGTGATTTAAAATAAAATGATCTGAATATAGTTCTGTTGTCCTCTTTTTCCCTCTCTCTCCCTTTTGAGGTCTAGATGATTATGTATTTAATTTTGTGTTTTCATTTAGACTCTATAGTTACTTTTGTTAACTGCAGGATGATAAAGGGAAGCTATTGTATATCTAAATGTGTTACACTGTTAAGTCCCAATGGATAGGGCATGTGTTTATGAAATAAACTGGTCACTTCATCAACTGTTGTTTTATCTTCAAGTGGTCTTCAGAGACCAGGAGCCTCATAACTGTAGAGTCCATTCTATTATAGAGTTCAGATCAGTGGTTATAGATGAGCTTTCACATATATCCTGTGGTATTTATAGCCCTGGGACCCAAATAAGGAAGAGCTTTGCTTAAAAGCAAGCTATCTTTATCCTTTAAAATGTCTCCTAAGCATTTTCAGAAAAAATAGGAATTATGCAGTGAATTTCTGAGCAAAGTCACCTTCGCAAATATTTGCAGCTAAAAAAATATACATATTTGCAGCTACTTGTGAATGGTAGACATATTTGGGCAATAAGATTTTTTTCCTATATGGTTTACTGGCAAATGTGAGAACTCCTTAGCACTATGTACCCCAAATGCAAATTGAGTTTCTTTGTTAAAAATGTAGAAAAAAAGTTAACTTGAGTTCAAGGGCATGAAGCTGTCATGTCAGACATTTGCATTTTAAAAAATATTTAATTTGTAAGGTATATTATTAAATAATTTTATGAAGATTCACCAATGTTTGATCCATATAGATTGGGCAGTGAATTTCATTTTATATAAGTATAGGTATTGATGTTAGATATTGATGTTCACTTCTGATCATTTCTTTTTATTTTTCAGCTCACCAGAGACTGGAACCAGCAACTCTTTCAGGGATTGTGGCGTTTATCCTTAGTCTTTTATGTGCTGCTCTGAATTTAATTCGAGGCTTTCATGCCATAGAAAGTCTCCTGCAGGTACTGTGCTATTTCTGCAATTTCAGGTGACTGTGCCTTTTGATTCCACTTGTTACACAATTGATTTAGATTGATTTGGTTATTAGTACAACTTACTATGCTCAGATTTTGTATCCTTTATACTACTCTAGTTTCCTCTCCCCTTAAAAACACTACTTTCTGGGTGGCTTCTTCGACTTAACTAACACATATTTATTTATTATCTGCTCTACAGGAGGCACTGTTTAGAGGTCCTCTGGGGAAAACAAGATATGTGTGACAAGGGCCTTGCAGTCTCACGCCCTGGAATTGAATTGGGAGGCAGAGAAGTCCACAAATAAATGACAAGTACAGAGAGTTTGAAAGAGGAGTCAGGATACGAGAAGGAAGCTCTGAGGGGGTGGTGAGCAGGACCTGGAAGGACCTGAGTAGACAGAGATAAGTGGAAGAGCAAGGAGAGCACTCATAGGCAGGCTTTCGTCCTGCTTTTGGGCTTCCTACCTAGTTATCTGCTCTTTTTTTCTTTTTTATTGATGGCTACCTGTGAAATCACTAATTTTTTCAGATATTGCCAACCATTTTGTTTTCCAGAGGAGTTTCTTCCAGGGACTATAGCTATCAGAACATACTTTTTCTCTTACTCTTTTTATAAACTTTTGAAACTTCCTTTCTTGAAGTTACACACATCTCCCCTCTTCCTTTCCCTGTTTTACTCACATTCTCTGAAAAGCTTTTGACATTTACACATTGTAAATTAGTTCTCTCTCTTTTTTTTTTTTTTTNGCCTTTGACTGTGTGGATCACAACAAACTGGAAAATTCTTAAAGGGATGGGAATACCAGACCACCTGACCTGCCTCCTGAGAAATCTGTATGCAGGTCAGGAAGCAACAGTTAGAACTGGACATGGAACAACAGACTGGTTCCAAATCAGAAAAGAAGTATGTCAAGGCTGCATATTGTCACCCTGCTTATTTAACTTATATGTAGAGTACATCATGAGAAATGCCTGGCTGGATGAAACACAAGCTGGAATCAAGATTGCCGTGAAAAAATATCAATAAGCTCAGATATGCAGATGACACCACCCTTATGGCAGAAAGCAAAGAAGAACTAAAAGAGCCTCTTGATGAAAGTGAGAGAGGAGAGTGAAAATGTTGGCTTAAAGCTCAACATTCAGAAAACTAAGATCATGGCATCTGGTCCACTTCATGGCAAATGGGTGGGAAAACAATGGAAACAATGAGAGAGTTTATTGTGGGGGGCTCCAAAAATTTTGGGGGGACTCACTGCAGATGGTGACTGCAGTCATGAAATTAAAAGACGCTTGCTCCTTGGAAGAAAAGCTATGGCCAACCTAGACAGCATATTAAAAAACAGAGACATTACTTTGCCAACAAAGATCTGTCTAGTCAAAGCTATGGTTTTTCCAGTAGTCATGTATAGATGTGAGAGTTGGACTATATAGAAAGCTGAATGCTGAAGAATTGATGCTTTTAAACTGTGGTGTTGAAGACTCTTGGGACTCCCTTGGACAGCAAGGAGATCCAACCAGTCCATCCTAACGGAAATCAGTCCTGAATATTCTTTGAAAGGACCGATGCTAAAGCTGAAGCTCCAATACTTTGGCCACCTGATGTGCAGTACTGACTCACTGGAAAAGTCCCTGATGCTGGGAAAGATTGAAAGCGGGAGGAGAAGGGGACAACAGAGGATGAGATGGTTGGATGGCATCACCGTCTTGATGGAGATGAGTTTGAGTAAGCTCCGGAAGTTGTTGATGAACAGGGAAGACTGGCATGCTGGAGTCCATGGGGTTACAAAGATTCGGACATGACTGAGTGACTGAACTGAACTGTTACATACCTACCATTCTTTCTTCCTTTCTCTATTTACTTTTTTTTCTGAATCATTGGAAAGTAAAATTGTCAGTATTATGACAGATTTATTCCAAAATTATTCAATATGTCTGTCTTTAGGACTAGAACATTCTCCTGCATAATCACAATACCTTTATTAAACCAAAAAATGAAGACCAATGCTACATATTAGCTAATAACAAAATCTATTTTCAGATTTCACAATTCATATTTGACCCCAAATATCCTTTATATTTGTATTTTTTCCTCTCTCCAGTCTATCAGCCAGTCAAGAACTATATTTTGCATTTAGTTGTCATGCTCCTTTATTTCATTTAACTACTATCTAAATATTTGACTACTAAACTAGATCTCTAGGTTAAACTCTTCCCTGAAGCTGACTTAAATGGCTACTAAACTTATTTTTTGGATATCTCATGACCAACTCCCAAATACCTGAGTCCAGAATGAACTTATTTTTTCTTCTCTCAAGCCCATTTTTCCTCCTATATTCCCAACTTAGTATTTGTGTATGCTTAGTCTCTCAGTCGTCTCCGACTCTGTGACTCCATGGACTGTAGCCTGCCAGGCTCCTCTGTCTATGAGGATTCTCCAGGCAAGAATACTGGAGTGGGTTGTTATGCCCTCCTCCAGGGGATCTTCCCAACCCAGGAATCGAACCCAGGTCTCCCACATTGAAGCATCTTAACAACCAGGAAAGGCCAACTTAGTGTACGTATCATTCAAATGTTGCCTAAATAGGAGACCTTGGAGTCATCCTCTCCTCTTACAACTGTACAAGCTACTCTGTGTGCCTGGAATTGTCCTACCTTGTCTACTGGTTTATCCTTCAAGATGCAAATTAAGCTTTACTTTCTGTGACAAACCTTCCCTGATCCTGTTTTTCTCCAGAATTAAATGTGTCTCCAGTAGGCTCCCTTCAAGTTCAGTTCAANTCACCTCCACTAGCTTTGTTCGTAGTGATGCTTTCTAAGGCCCACTTGAATTCACATTCCAAGATGTCTCATTCTAGATGAGTGATCACACCATTGTGATTATCCAGATCGTGAAAATCATTTTTGTTCAATTCTTCTGTGTATTCTTGCTATCATTACACATATGATATTATACATGTTTCAATGTCATTCTCCCAAATCATCCCACCCTTGCCCTCTCCCGCAGAGTCCAAAAGACTGTTCTATACATCTGTGCCTCTTTTGCTGTCTCAGATACAGGGTTATCATTACCATCTTTCTAAGTTCCATATATATGTGTTAATATACTGTATTGGTGTGTTTCTTTCTGGCTTACTTCACTCTGTATAATAGGCTCCAGTTTCTTTAGGTAGATACATTCCTAAGTATTTTATTCTTTTCTTTGCAATGGTGAAATTTCTGTTTTCTCATTGTTAGTGTATAGGAATGCAGGAGATTTCTGTATCTTAATTTTATATCCTGCAACTTTATTTTATTCATTGACTAGCTATAGTAATTTTCTGGTGGAGTCTTTAGGGTTTTCTATGTAGAGGATCATGTCATCTGCAAACAGTNCATGATCCAGAGGATGTTGGCAATTTGATCTCTGGTTTCTCTGTCTTTTCTAAAACCAGCTTGAACATCAGGGAGTTCATGGTTCACGTATTGCTGAAGCCTGGTTTGGAGAATTTTGAGCATTACTTTGCTAGCATGTGAGATGAGTGCAATTGTGCAGTAATTTGAGCATTCTTTGGCATTGTCTTTCTTTGGAATTGGAATGAAAACGGACCTTTTCCAGTCCTGTGGCCACTGCTGAGTTTTCCAAATTTGCTGGCATATTGAGTGCAGCACTTTGACAACATCATCTTTCAGGATTTGAAATAGATCCACTGGAATTCCATCACCTCCACTAGCTTAGTACCCTATACATACACCTATCCCATCAGTTACCACTTTGGATGTAAATTGTTACTTTCTATATCTGCCTTCCTGATTAGAGTTGAGCTTCCTCATTTTGTGTTGGCTTGTTTTCTGTCCTTGATTGCATAATACAGTACCTGGGCCATAAGTGTTTAATGAATGACTATTTTTGAATGGAAGAATATGTTTATAAATATTCTCTTTACTAAGTGGAAATAAAGATTTTCCAAAGCACAACTCAATTTGGCATTCATTTGTTGAATTCTCACTTTGTGCACAGTTTCTTGCAAGTAGTAAGATTTATTTTCTTCCTTGAAGGAAGGTTAGGATCTCACTGAGAAGACAAGGCTGGTACATTAGAGGTTTAAACAATATTGAAAGGTAATCCTAATTATCTGATAAATGATGCACATAGTAACCTCTGGGAAGGAAAAATTAGTGGATGTTTTTGAATACTTACTGTGTCAGTTACTGTTCTTTGTGTTTCCCAATATTACTGATATTTCATTGACTCTCTACAACTTTTATTTTCAAAAAAGGGAATTGGAGTTAAATATTAATAATGGTCCATAGTCATACAGCTAGCTAATAAGTAAAGATTTGAACCCAGTTCTGATCTACTCCAGAAACATGCTGTTAAGTATTCCAAAGGCAATTAAGAGAGTTATAAAGTGATAGTGTAAGTTTAGAGAAAATATAATATTCGATTTTAAGACAATAATGAAATTATTGTATAGCCCCACAGTTAAAGGTTATGTAATCATTACAAATTAAGTGGTTGAGAAATATTTAGTATCTTGAGAACATGTTTTATGATATAGTGTGAAGTACTAAAAAGTACATAAAAGTATGATTCCATTTTTTCAATGTACATATATTTTTATACAGAAAGGATTAGAAGGAAGTACATAAATGATTAGCAGTCATTCTCCCAAAATTGTGATATTATGTACTATGTGAGTTTCTTCTCGGTAACATTTTGTATCAGATTCTCTACAATGAACATGAACTTTTATAATCAAAAAAGATCATTGAAAGGACAGAAGAAAAAACAATCAAGCAGAACTTATTTAAAAGTCTTAGAATTCTTAAAGTAGAAGGGCTTTTTCTTGACCTTCCTTGTCTCTGGTATAGAACTGGTCTAACCATCCCAGACAGATTAATGGTTTTATTTTAAGATCCTCTCACTAGGAGAAGCCATTTTCTCTCTGCCTTACAGGCACTTCTGTTGTCCAATAGCAAATAGAAAAGGAATGTTCGCTTTATGTTATTTCAAGAACTCATAGTCATGAGAGACACTCCCATGTGTTCTGAAAATTTTTATTGTATATAGAGATTTTTTTTTCTAAAATAAAGGCCAAATTTAATGTTTCTATCTAGAAGAAAAGAAATTTGATGCTCCTGCTTGGACTTTATGTTCTACTCCATCAAAAGAAATGAGAAATACAGATATTTAAAAGAAACCAAAAAGGAGTAGAAAAAAATGGGTTTTTACATGTCTCCATTAGTTTTCTTTTAAAAGAAATACTCTTATGCATAATCTATCTCTGTTTTTCCTCTGAGTGGTTTTAGCATAATACATGTGACTGAATTTCCTCATTGGGATTTAGCACACTCTAGTGGACAGTAGCTTTTCAATTTTAGTTGTCTTTAAAAAAAATTTTAATGTCAAATGACTTCATTGGACAGTTCCGTGATGTTCTAGTTCTAGATGTAAACTATCAGTATTTATTTTTATAGTATTTTTATAGTAATCCCAACAAGCAGGCCTAGCTTTATAGGCTGCTGGGGTATTGTATGTTTTCATATGGTTTCTTTAGTGAAAAGTAGAGACATGTGAGGCACGTTTAATGTTACACAGAAGCTTGTTTCCATTGGCTTTCATCTTCTCTTGGGTAAGGTATAATTGATGGGGAAGCCCAGACCCAGAGGAACACTGGTAGTCTTCCCCTACCTCATACTCCCAGGTTTTATGTTTCTCTTTTAGGACTCTTTTTTTAATATGCCACTTTTGAAAATTTTGACCATTTGTGCATAAAGGTCATAACCTATCCCAATGGATTGTTTTTGGAAATGGGCTTCCACAGAAAGAGTAACTTTTTATTTTATTTTCGCAGAGTGATGGTGAGGACTTTAACTACATAGTTGCATTTTTTCTTGGAACAGCAGCCTGCCTTTACCAGGTAGGTTCTCTCTCATTTTTAAGAAATACCTTCCTGTTATTGCTCATTTCAGGTGTCATTTCTAGTTAACTTCTTGGGCACTTTTAACAAAATAATGTCTGAGTTTTTTGCCTCGTTTTTTCAGTTTGAGCCTCTGTAAGCTTTGTGACCCTTTTCAATGAATATAGATCCCAGTGACTTCAGTGTTAGCCTTCTTCCTATGCTGGGGCTTCATTGGCAGCAGGTCATCAGCCTGTGGCAGTAAAGGCTACTTCTAGATATTCCGGTGACTTGTTATTCTACTTGCAGACTCTGCTTTTACTCCAAGTTGAGGATTTTGTATTTTTGAGAAGGTCTGTGAAGAGGGAACAGCAAAAGCAGGATTTTAGGATATTTAATTTAGCAGCAATGAATAGGGTAGATTGTCAGAGCAGAGAGACTACAAGTAAGGATATTAGTTTTGAGGCAGAAGGTAATGAAAGCCTAAATTATGGTAATGGCAGTGAAAAGTGAAAGTGAAAGTCGCTCAGTTGTTTCCGACTCTTTGCAACCACATGGACTACACAGTCCATGGAATTCTCCAGGCCAGAATACTTCTCCAGGTAATGGCAGTAGGGATAGGAAAAGAAAGGATGCTGAGAAGGGAAGACTCCCTGAGATTTGAAGACCAAGTAGATCTGAGACTTCAGGAGAGAGGAGATTTTGTACCTGAATGATAGGGAGATACATACTCTCATTTCCAAGACCAGAGGAGGCACAGATGTGTTAGAGAAGGGAGATTTAACCATGCTGATTACCCAGATTCAAGTGTTTTTGCTGAAACATATTAGAGCAAGCAAGGCCTTTTGACTTAACACTTACAGGTGTCACATTTCTGTCTTGCATAGAAAAATGATAGATTCAGTACTGCAAATAAAAGGGTACCTAAAACTTAGAAGACTCTTTAGGGAAATATATTAAATATATGTGTTTGACTTTTATGTAAAGACATTAGAAATTTTAGTTTCAGTGGCCCCATTTTTTTTAATTCCCCTAATTTTTCTTAATCATTTATATTAGCTTTAGAAATTGTTTTTCTGTCAAATTTGACAGATTGAGTTATAATGAATGACATTTCATGCAGGAGATATGAAAGCATGTCTTCATTGATGTCACAAGTATTTTAATTTTATGAAATATTCTTGTGCAGATTTCGTCCTTTAATCTCTACAGTCTATCACAGAGGGTATATTAACCTCACTTTTTTGAAAAAGAGAAATCTGAAGCAGTTTCAGTACTATCCTGAGATCACATAACCAGCAAGTGGTAGAGTCAGAACTGAACTGGGTCTTCAGATTTTAAATGTCATATTCATTCCACTGTATCATGCTATCTCTAAGCAAAATTCCTGTATTTGCATGACTTTTATAATGCTGTAAGTGTATAACTTAATAACTTATATGTACTATTTCATATTCTAAAACAATATGAGGTAAATATTGACTTTAAAATAGTCTCATGAATGATTATCTTTATAAAATATACTTTTTGCTGTTTTACCTTAATGAAATAATTTTAAATGCTAATAATAATGCAAAAATGTGTTGAGCTCTTCCTTTGTGGTAGCCCCTTTACATTCCTTGTGCCATTTGATCCTCAAAGAAAGCCCCACACTAATCCTATTATTATCACCATTTTTCACTGCATCCTAGACAGTTCTTACAGTCAGTCAGTGACTTGAATCTAGGTGATCTTAGAACCAGTGCTCTTGCCAAGGATAGGCATACCTCTGTTAACTTTCTCAGAACAGATGAAAGTATTGATAGTTTTAAGAGTAGCCTCATGGTGGAGCAATGTCACCCAGGTCGTCTTTTAACTTGAGAAGTAAACAGATAAATACTTTTAAAAAGAAAATTAAAAAAACAATGTCCTTCATATTGACAGGCTTGAAACTGAATGCTTTCCAAATATGATTAGCATATTCCTGTGATTTCTCCATAGGAAAAATAAGTGATTAGCTTACATGTGATGTTCTGTATCTCCAATTTCAGGATATTTTTAAATCTCCTTTAGATCAGACCTCAAAAGCCACTACTACATTGTTTGTTGCCTTTTCCTCCAGGCTCTGGATACTTATAGAATCACAGGGTTCAGTCAGATAGAGATCATCTTGATATGGAGCATTTACAATAGGAAATCTGGGAATTCCCTGGCAGTTCAGTGGTTAGAACTCCATGCTTCCACAGCAGGGGGCATGGACTCAATTCCTGATCTGGGCACTAGCATCCTGCAAGCTGCAGTGCATGACCAGAAATATAAAAGAGGAAAGCAGAAGAAACTGGAGATTGTACTTTTCCTTCTGTGTTTTATTTTGGAAACCTTTAGACTTACAGAAAAGTTGAGAAACTGGTGCACCTAGAATCACCAGTTGTTAACATTTTACAACATTTGCTTTATCTCATTCTTTGTTTGTTTATGTATATGGGGTATATACTCATTGTTTACAATGTAAGTTGCAGATAAAATGAATATGTGAAGTTGTTTTTCTTATTAGACTTTTTATTTTGAGATAATTAGACTCACCTGGAGTCATAAAGCGTGCTTATACAACATTTATCTGTTTCCCCCCAATGTAACCACCTTGGAAAGCTATGATACAACATCACAAGGCATATTGATGCTGTTAAGTATANGGTACTGGCAGAGGAACAGACACATAGAGCAACAGAACAGAATAGAGGATCCAGAAACAGATCCACATAAACATGCCCAACAGATTTTTTCAATGCAAAAGCAATTCAGTAGAGGGGGAAGAAAGGAAAAACTGATAAATTAAACTTCATAAAAATTTAAAATACTTGAACTACAAAAGACTCTTAAGAGGATGAAAAGATAAGCTAAGACTAGATGTGTATAAGAGACAGCTAGCAACCACTACTGTGTTCTCCATTAATATAATTTTCTCATTTTGAATGTGTTATATGAATGGAACCATATAGTATATATAGCCTTTTGTGGTTGGCATTTTTTATTCAGCATAATTCTCTGAAGGTTTATCCATGCATATATCAGTGGTTTGTTCCTTTTTACTGCTGAACTGTATTCCATGGTATGGCTGTACCAGTTTGTTTGATCTTTCACTCATTTAAAGGACATCTGAATTGTTTCTAGTTTTTGGCTATTATAAATAAAGTTGCTATAAATTTTCATGGTTGGGATTTTGTGTGAAAAAATTCTTCGTTTCTCTGAGCTCAGTGCCCAGGAGTACAATTACTGGGTCATGGTAGTTGCATGCTTATTAAGAAACACAGTTTTCCAGAGTAGCGTACCATTTAACATTCAGCATTGTGTGAATGATCTAGTTTCTCTGCATCCTTGTCATCATTTGGTGTTGTCTGTATTTTTTTTTTTTTAGCCATTCTGATAGATATGTAGTGATGATCTCACTGTGGTTTTAATTTTCATTTTCCTGGGGGCTAATGATAATGAAAATCATTTCATGTTTGTCACCTGTGTATCATCTTGGGTGAAATGTCTGTTCATGTCTTTTGCCTATTTTCTAATGGGATTGTTTGTCTTTTACTGTTGAGTTTGAGAGTTCTTTATATATTCTAGCTATTAGTCCTTTGTCAAATATGTAGCAAATATCTTCTCCCAGTCTTAGCTTATCTTTTCATCCTCTTAAGAGTCTTTCGTAGTTCAAGTATTTTAAATTTTTATGAAGTTTAATTTATCAGTTTTTCCTTTCTTCCCCCTCTACTGAATTGCTTTTGCATTGAAAAAATCTGTTGGGCATGTTTATGTGGATCTGTTTCTGGATCCTCTATTCTGTTCTGTTGCTCTATGTGTCTGTTCCTCTGCCAGTACCATGCAGTTTTGATTACTTTCACTATTAGTAAGTCTTTAAAAAGACTATTTTTATTTTTTGGCTGTGGTAGGTCTCTGTTGCTGCACGTGGGCTTTCTCTAGTTACGATGAGCAGGGGCTGCTCTTCACTGTGGTGTGTGGGCTTCTCATTTGATGGCTTCTGTTGTTGCAGAGCACAGGCTCCAGATGTGCAGACTTCAGTAGCTGTAGTACGTGGGCCCAGTCAGTAGTCGTGGCACACAGGCTTAGTTGCTCTACAGCACGTGGGATCTTTCTGGACCAGGGATTGAACCGGTGTCCCCTGCATTGCAAGGTGGATTCTTAACCACTGGACCACCAGGAAAACCTTAATAAGTCTTACAATTTTCTTAATAGTTATAGAGCTATTCACATAATTGTTTACAATGGATGGTTTGCATTTTATGAGGAAATTGTCCATTTCACTTAAGTTATTAAATTTGTGTGTTGGATGGTTGTGGTATTCCCTTACTATCCTTTTGATATCTATAGGATGTGTAGTGATATTTCAGTTCTCATATTGATCATTTGTGTCTTCTCTTTTCTTGATCAGTCTTATTAATTTCATTGATCTTCTCACAGAGCCTGTTCCTTGTTTTATTGTTTCTTTCCTATTTTCTATTTTATTGATTTCTGCACTACCTCCATTTTTTCTTTCCTCATGTTTGCTCTGGGTTTATTTGACTCTTCTTTTCCGGGGTTCTTGAGGTGAGAGCTTGGATTATTTGATTTGAGAATTTTCTCTTTTGTAATGTGTACATTTAATATTATAGATTTCCCTCTTAGCACTTCTTTAGTTCCATTCCATACTTTGATGTGTTGTATTTTCATTTAATTCAGTGTATTTAAAATTTTTTTCCTTGCAGTTTCCTCTTTGGCCTATGGATTATTTAGAATTGTGTTGCTTAGTTTCCAAGTGTTTGGATAGTTTCATTTTCTTTCCGTGATTGCATTGTAGTTTGATAACATATTCGTGTGACCTCAGTTATTTCACGTTTGTTGAGTTTGCTCTCTGGCCCAGAGTAGGCTCTGTCTTGGTATATGTTTCATGGGCACTTGAATAGGCTGTGTATTCTGTGGGTGTTAAGTGAGCGTTCTGTAAATGTTGATTAGATTCTGTTGGTTGACAGTGTTGCTCAGTTTTTATATGTCTTTGCCGATTTTTCTGGCTAGTTCTATCAATTGTTGGGCTTCCCAGGCGGCACCAGTGGTAAAGAACCCACCTGCCAATGCAGGAGACATAAGAGATGCGGATTTGATCCCTGGGTCAAGAAGATCCCTGGAGGAGGAAATGGCAACCCATTCCAGTGTCTTTGCCTAGAGAATCCCATGGACAGAGGAACCTGGTGGGTGATATGGGATCCATGGGATCCCAGGGGTCCATGGGGTCACAAAGAGCTGGACATGACTGAAGCGACTTAGCATGCATGCACACTCAGAGGAGTGTTGAAATTTTCAGCTATATTTGTGTATCTGTGTATTTCTTATTTGAGTTCTATCAGTTTTTGCATCTCTGTTGTTTGCTTCATACACATTTAGGATTATTGGATCTTTTTAATTGATTGATCCATTTATCATTATATCCCTCTCAGTCCTTGGTTATTTTTACTTTCCTTGAAATATTTTTACTTATTTATTTTTGTTTTTTGGCTGCAATTTCTGTTTCTTAGTTTCTCAACCAGGGATGGAACTTGTGCACCCTGCAGTAGAAACATGGAGTCTGAACCACCCGGAAAGTCCCAAAATATTTTTACGTTTACCTAATAGTAGGATAGCCACTCATGCTTGCCTTTGGTTAGTGTTTGCATGCTACACCTTTTTCCATCCTTCTACTTTAAACTTGCCTGTATCATTTGAAGTGAGTTTCTGGTAGATAACATAGAGTTTGTTATACTTTTTAATACATCCTGCCAATCTCTATCTTTTAATTGCTGTATTTAAGCCATTTATATCCAGTGTAGCTATTGACACGTTGAGGCTTTTGTCTGCCATCTTATTTTTTGTTTTCAGCTTTTTCATTTTTCTGTTTTATTGTTTGTGTCTTCCTGTGGATTACTTGAACACTTTTTTTAGAACTCCATTTTGTTTTATCTGTGATGGTTTTGAATGTGTTTCTTTGGATGACTTTTTAAATATTGCTCTAGATATTACATTTTACTTACTCAGTTTACTGGTGTCATCATTTTACTAGTTCAGGTGAAGCATAGAAATTGTAACTCTTTATATCTCTTTGTCCTTCTCTATTTATAATTGTCTTAAGTATTTCCTCTACATATATTTAGAAACATATCAGACCTTGTTACAATTTTTACTTCAATCATCAAACATAATTTAGAAAATTCTTAAAAAAGGCAAAGCTAGTCATTAACATGTATTTTTGATGTATTCCTTTTCTATCCAGTGTTGCAAGGTTCCTTTTTTTTTTTTGTTTTCCTTTCTGTCTAGAGAATTTCCTTTAGCCATTCCTTTAGAGTATACTTGTAGGTGATGAATTCTCTTCGTCTTCTGTCATCTGCTGCTGCTGCTAAGTCGCTTCAGTCATATCCAACTCTGTGCGACCCCATAGATGGCAGCCCACCAGGCTCCCCTGTCTCTGGGATTCTCCAGGCAAGAACACTGGAGTGGGTTCTGTCATCTGAGAATGTCTTTATTTTTCCTTCATTCCTAAAGGATATTTTTGTTGGATATAGGATTCTGGATTGAGAGCTGATTTTCTTTCAACACTTGAAAAATGTTCCACTCTTATCTGAACTTCATAGCTTCTGATGAGAAATCCATTGCCTTTTTAATGCCAAGTGGAGGTGAATTTCTGCAGTCCTTCTTAGTCTCCAGTGATATGCCATGGGGTAGGGTTGAGGTACTCCTACCATCCAGGGGAAATCAAAGTTCTGGCTTCCCACTTGCCTTCTCTGAAGCCCTGGAGAATGAGAACATCTCTCTAGAGCATTATAGGCTGCCCACATAGGCTTTGATGGGGTGAATGTGGGTGGTCACAGTTTGTGTGTGTGTTTTGGCTTTTTTGGTTTGTTTTGGTTTGGTTTTGGTGGTGTTTGGCTGTAGTAGAATAGTTGTTATGTACTTCTATCGTGGAAAATCGCGTCTCTCTTGGTCTTTTGGCTAGAGAAAGCAAAATTTTATTGAGTTTTGTTTGTTTTGTTGGTGTGCGTCCAATGGTTTTCTAGTTGTCAACTTCTTCAGCTCCAAGTGTGGGGTATATCAGGCAAAACAAACAAACTTAGGTAATTTACCAATGTGTCATTCCTTGAGACTTAAAGTCCTTAGCCTGTCTACCTTCTTCTCTTTATCATCCAGAGTCATCTGATACTTGTTTGATATATAACGTCCAGGATTTTTAGTTGTATGCAGTGATAAGAATAGAGAAAAGTACATCAACTCCATCTTTCCAGAAGCAGAGGTTCCTGCAGGTTTTTTTGTTTTTTTTTTTAAAGTAAGTTACAAACATCAAGATATTTCACCTCTGGAAACTTCAGCGTGTGTCCTTTGAGAACAGAGACATCGTTCTGTTGTACACAGCCATGATACCTTTATCACACCCAAGAAATTTAACATTGATACAGTATTACCTAACATGGGATTCATATTCAGATCATGTTGTCTCCGAAATGTTCTCTATAGCTCTTTTCCTCTGATTTCAAATTGTGCGTTGTGTTTGGTTGTTGTGTATCTTTTAACCTACAATGCCATCTCCTGGCCTTTTTGTTCTATTTTGTTTTGGTCTTTCATAACCCTGACATTTTTTAACAGTCCCAGCAAATACCTTATAGAATGCCCCATAATCTAGATGTGTCTCTTGTGATTAGATTCAGGTTAATTATTTCGGTGATCATACTACGTAGTACAGTATAATGTATACCTCTAATTACATAAGTCAAGAGGCATGTAATAAATTTGATCATTTGATTAAGTGATGCCTAACAGATATCTCCATTGCAAAAGTATCTTTTTCCTCTTTGTAATTAATAAGTAATCCGTGGGGTACAGACCATTCTCTTTAAAGCCTTTGAAAACCACAAGTTAAATATTTATTTTAAAAAAAACCAGGTAATCTAGCTCTTCTTCATAGTAGAATTTTCCAGTTAATAAATGTAGAGAATGATGGAAATTGAAAATGACCATTTGGCAAATACTTGTGGCAGGCAAGAATCATCAATAGATGCTAAAACTAGTGGGCAAAAGTATGATGGGATAGAAATCTACATTATCTCAAAGTATCCTCCCACAGGATACTGATTACAAAGGGAAAAATAGTAACTAGCGGAGAAACCTGTTGGATACCACCTTACCAAAAGATCAAAGTTAATAAGTAATTTGACACATCATACATTACCTCTTTGGTATTCTTCTTTCCAAAATTGGATATCCTCTATTCAATTTTGAGAAAATATCAGCCAAACCAAAATTAAGGGCCATTTTACAAAATAACTGATCAGTACTCTTTTAACTGTTAAGGTCATGGAAAACAAAGAAAGGTTTGAGCTGTTTAAGATTCAAGGAGACCTGACAACTAAATGAAATATGGAGTCCTGGACTGGATTCTGGACCAGGAAAAGGGTCTTATGGGATAGCTGGCAAAACTCACGTGAAGTCTTTAGGTTACTTAACAGTATTAAAATCAATGTTAATTTCCTGTTTTGATGATTATACTGTTGTTATATGAGGATAACATTTGGTTGGGGTGAAAAGCTTTTGCAACTTTTCTTACATTTAAAATTATTTCAAAAGAAAATTTCTATTTTTTTCAACTTTTAAAATTCAAAACACTCCAATAAAATAAATTTTTCCAGTTAAATTTTGCTTCGATAGCAAACACAGGCCTGATTTGTATAAGAACTAAACACATTAAGCAGAACATCACATTCTTTCTGTATTGTTACAAACACTGTAATGTTCTTCCTGTTCTGAAGTCTGGATATAAATTTCACACAGAGTCCTGCACCTCTTTCCTAAGACTTTGTGATCTTATGTAACTCCTATATATCCCAGACTTGGAATTTTAGATATCTTCTAGAAAATGGTTCACTGATTCAACAGATTTTTATTGTGCACTTATTATATACATACCAGGCATTGTTTGGGCTTCCCTGGTGGCTCAGAGGTTAAAGCGTCTGCCTGCATTGTGGGAGACCTGGGTTCGATCCCTGAGTCAGGAAGATCCCCTAGAGAAGGAAATGGCAACCCACTCCAGTATTCTTGCCTGAAGAATCCCATGGATGGAGGAGCCTGGTGGGCTACAGTCCACTGGGTTGCAGAGTCGGACACGACTGAGTGACTTAACTTTCAGGCATTGTTTGGGGCAATGGAGAAAAGTGAGTGAACAAGGCAGTTAAAAACCTCTCCCTTCATGAAACTTGGATTTCATTGGAAGACTATAGATGACAAAAAAAAAAAGCATATTTTTGAAGTATGTTAATAAATGTAATACAGAGAAAAATAACGGAGGAAAGGTGAATGAATGCCAGGGTTTGGGTGCAGGGGAGTACTTTATCTTCTAAATCAGCACTCATTGCATTCTGTGTCCCATTTTTACAAATCTTTTTTAGAACATAACTACTTGATTATATATATATAAATACATATATATATTTATATATAAACTTTATAATCTGTCTTCTCCCAGTAGAATGTAAGGTCCATCTGAGTGAGGTCTTTGTTTACTTAAAACCAAAGAACAACACCAAACAGATAAATTTCCATTGAATAAATTCTCCCTCAAGTGTTCTCTCAGGTCCTAGTTTAGCCCCTTGGACTCAAGTAAATATCTGTTGATTTCATTAATATACAGATTCAGGTTATATGAGCCCATTCTGCTGAATAACTTGTATGAGTTTTTTTAACTTTTCTGGGATAAGAACCCTTAAGATCCTAAGACTGCTTCTTAGTTGCCTGTCATCTTGAGGAATTTGTTTAGCTTGTTTGCATGGAAGTTTATCTATTTTAAATATGATACAAAACGCTTTTCCTTTTGAAAAATGAAAAACATAAAAGGAGAAACTTATTTCCCTCTTAAGCTGTGGAGCTTTCATAGCTGAGTGTCTTAAAGATATTACATTGTCTTATCTGTAGTTGAAAAATCCCCTTACTCTACTCTCATATTTCACCCTGTAGCCTGTTAAACTTTTATAGTTGCAGCATCCATTTCTTCTTCCTATAACCCTAATATCATTTATTTTTATATTTTCAACAGTGTTATTTACTCGTCTACTATACCAGCTGGCGGAATGTCAAATCTTTTTTGACTTTTGGTTTAATCTGTCTATGCAACATGTATCTCTATGAACTGCGCAATCTCTGGCAGCTTTTTTTCCACGTGACTGTGGGAGCCTTTGTTACACTACAGATCTGGCTAAGGCAAGCCCAGGGCAAAGCTCCTGATTATGATGTCTGACACCATCCTTCAGACATATTGCCTTGCCTTAAAGAGGAAAAGGAAGGACACTACCACTGTGATGAAGAAACTGTTCACCACAAATGAGAAGCTCTGCTTTCTTTCTCTCCAGCTGTCCTTTTTAAGTCAGCATGGCATGCCTGTGAGCATGCAATACCTGGTAGGCAAATTCCTCTCAGCAGAATGTTGGCCATGATTATCATTCAGAAGAAGATGAAGAGCCCTCTCTACAAGGCAATGGCAGTGGAAGAACAGTCAGATGCCATTGGAAGACTTGGCCAACAGCTCTGAATCATGGCTGGAGAATTCAGTCAAGAAGTGTGTGTGGTACTTGCTCTGAGAACCAAGCAGGAACTCTACAACCCCAGTTTGCCTTTGTGAGGCATTAGTATAGACCAAATAAAAGATGCTGCAGTGAATTGGAAAGTTTATGTGTAAAACAAATGACTCACTAAATATTAGATTATTTGCACATTTATTGTACCATGAGTCTATGAAGTCCAGATTGGTATGGAATGGTTTCTTTTTCCTTTTATATTTTTGCTTGAATCTTAACTCTGGAAATCACCTGATGTAGGAGAAGGCTGTGGTGAGCTCATCCCGGGAGCATCATAAGTATTGAAAACACAGAGACGCACGTTTCTTTCCTAGACCACATTTACACCTTCTTTTGAAACCACTTTTAAAAAATATGTCATTAGGCTATAGCCATTATTTGCCAAACTTCAATCACTTAAGTATTACTATTACATTTGCTATTATTTACTTAATATTTGTCTTTTAAATTTTAAAATATTTTAAAAAGAAACTAACCTCTACTCCAAGTGAAAAACCAGCATCAGTTTGCCATTAAAAAAGAGAACTACAAAATAAATTAAAAATAAAACAGGATGTTGTTAGATTCTAACTGGATGCTAATGACTGCCAAGGCTCTGAATCCAAGAAGCCTACTCTTTCTTTGTTGCACTGAGAGATGTTAGCTAGCCCCAAATTGGGCTCTCTCTGTGGACTTATCAGAAGTTTAAAAGAAAATTATAAAGGGAATGGCATTCACACTGTGATTCAACATTATTTAATTCTGTGTTGTGTATCGCCTAAAGTCATCTCACAAGACACCAAGTGATATGGGTCCTGCCCTGTGGAAACACTTGAGTTGTTCTAAAAGAGTCAAAAGGTAACTCTTCTCTTAGCACTTCTTATTATTCCTCATATTATTTCATGGCTTCGAGGATTTAAGCACCTACTATCTAAGTGGTGCTTTTCGATAACTTTGTAAAGATTGTTTAAGCAGTTGTGAATTATTAGAGGAAGCATATTTTGATTATTTTAGCAAAATCTACAACTCTTCTGGTTTTGAGGGCTTCCCGGTGGCTCAGATGATAAAGAATCTGCCTGCAGTGTAGGAGACCTGATTTGATCTCTGGGCCTGGAAGATCCCCTGGAGAAGGGAATGGCTACCCACTCCAGTATTTCTTGCCTGGAGAATTCCATGGACAGAAGAGCCTGGTGGGTTATAGCCCATGGTGTTGCAAAGAGTCAGACAAGGAAGGACTGAGAGACTAACACTTTCACTTTCTGGTTTTGAAATTATCTTCATGAGTGATTTTCTTGAAGAAAGATTCCAATTAAGGAATTCATAAGGTTTGAAATTTGAGATCCAGAAAAACAGTGGACTCATTACATATAATTCATGTTACTGGGTATATTAGTTAAACAGAAAAAATTGTCCAGAGGGGTAAAGTCACCAAACTGCATTTTTTCCAGAAACAATATATATAGATATGCTTACAATGAGAAATCCTGCTTAACTACAACTTTTTTGCTACACTCTCCTTTTTAGGAGAATGAGGCAAAAGAAGACAGTGAAAGCTTACGATTTGGGGGATTTATTTAATACAAGAAACTCCAGTTCCGTCCAATTTTCTGCCCCTAAAAAAACTGCAAAGAAATTATGAGTTTTCTGAGATTATCCCAAGGTACTACATGATCCTAAATCATCAAAATAAAATTGATTTATGTTTGGTGTTTTGTAGTTACTGAACCAGAAAGTTAACTTGGTTCACTTTACTTTAGAAAGTAAAACTTGAGAAAGTTTTTTATAAACTAATGGTTAAAGCAAGAAGAGTTTTCTTGTAAATAGTTGATTAACCAGGAGATTGGAGTATTCTGGTTCATCGAGATGTTGCTGTATACTAATACTTTATAGCTCTCTTACCAGTTTGGTTCTTTATATTATTGAGTCATAATGTTTGGTATTAAGCAAGGACACTTGAAAACTCACCAGCTATCTTTAAATCCTTCATTTGTTTTTCGTTTAGTTTTTTCACCAGCTATTTTGGATAAGGGGATGTTTATATTTTAATGTAAAAAATGAAAACAGGTATAAATAATGTTTTATGTATAGAAATGTTTTCTTTCATTATTTGGTGCCTGCATCTTTGTGTGTTTATACAGCTTTCCTGCCTCTGTCATGTTGTTGCCAAAGAAAGTATGAATTTAGAAAGATAAATTTTTGCCATGAATGTAAAGAAGTTTTTAAGCTCTTGAGAAAGAATCACTTAGGCCTCTAATGTGTATGATGGTGATACGTTGCATTTATATTGCAACTGTATTTCTAAGAGCACCTACCTAATCATAATGGGTCTTCTACTGTCGAGGAGGTACTATTTTCCCAATAGGAAAGAGGACACTATGATAACCAGGTGTTAATGACTTACCTAGGGTCAAGAGCAAAGCACACACAATTTCTAGTCTCTTAGCCCAGGGTTGGGCTAATGAAGGTAGCTAAGATTATATTAATGAAGATAACTAAGATTATATTCAGGAAATATGTCTGTTCTTAGTAAAATTGAAGTCCTGGGGACTTCTTAAAATAATGAGCTTTAGCCCGCTATTGTATCTAGGTGTATATTATCTTACTTAAGGTAATTCTGAAATACTGCTTTTGATTAAGATGTTCTATGAGGGCAAAGATACTCCCTTTTATATCCTAAAAGTATTTGCAATATTTGCTTGCTTTGTTCGGATGTGTATTTGAAGTATACCTGGCCTCTTTGCCAAAAGAATTTGGGAAGCATATCCAAAAGAGACATACACAACAATGGTAATAAAATATAAACATTAAGGGAAGAAAAGCAAAACCAATGAGACCGGAAGGAAGGGTGAACACATTGCTGTTACTGAGTATAAAATTTGATTCTTGAATTTCTTGAAAGTCAAGGCTAGAAAAAGAAAACAAGTTTCATCTTGATTTATATCTGTAAGTCAGAGCGTGTTTCTCAGAGAAGATGTCTTCCTGATGAATTCAGGTAAAAATGTTTGCACTTGGCAGTCTTGTGAAATGCTAAAAGGAACAAAATCCTCAGCTGTTTTACACACATTTCCATATTACAATTGTGCCTTGGATCCTCAACTTTGTACCAGCTTTCAAAGGCTTTCATTTCATTTTAATAGAGGATTTTGTTTCAATAAGAATTCTGCTCCTAAGCTAAAAGCAAGTATCCGTGTTAAAGCTTGAAAATCCATTTAAGACAAATACCTTGACACTTGGAAAACCTTTACCCAATTTTGTAATTTTATAACTTATATAAAGTGAATCTGCTACCTCTGGGTTAGCACATTTGTTTTGTATTAAATATTGTCTTTTTCACAGTGGAATCCATTCTGGAGAAATGCATAGCCCCATTTCTTTTGGACTGTGTGTGGAATCTCATTAGAATTCTGATTTGTCAAGCTTCCACAGAGACCAGATTTGTCACGTGAACCTTTAACCCTCCTGTCATAAAAGGGCTTCCTCCTGGGGTTAGTGACCTACCAAAAAGGCATACACTTGGCCTTTATTACAGAAGATTTACTGAGTAACCCAAGAACCCATTCCAGGCTGTTGGATTTCCAAGAGACACAGCACATTGGTGTGTGTGTTCACTATTCTTTTTGCTGTTTTAACAGACTTTTTATTCACTGTAAAATAGTTTTAATAGAGTATGTAGTAAAAGAACAAATTATTTCAAAATCAGTCACCACTCAGACCAAATTGAACACTTAGCTCTACTACATATTATAGGTCACTCTTCAGTGCTTCCCTGGTGGCTCAGATGGTAAAGCGTCTGCCTGCAATGCGAGAGACCTGGGTTTGATCCCTGGGTCGGCAAGATCCTCTGGAGAAGGAAATGGCAACCTACTCCAGTACTGTTGCCTGGAAAATTCCATGGACAGAGGAGCCTGGTAGGCTACAGTCCATGGGGTCACAAAGAGTCAAACACAACTGAGCGACTTCACTTTCTTTTCAGGGCTTCATTCTTTGTCGTTGGTCAAGCCTTTGTATTTTTCTGCTTTATATCTCTAAGGAAATGGAGTCTGTCTTTCTAAAAATATTGTGGTAAAGTCGAATCTAAATTTGGGGTTAAATTGGCTTTAGGAATATCCTGGCCTAAAGTTAATAGAGGAAACCTTTCCAACTCCCAGGGTTATAAATAAATTGTGCAGAGACCATGTCAGCTGAGGATTTTACTCTTCTGGTTGTACTGACTAGGGTCTGATGATCTTCATCCATGTCCTGGGATTGTTGTTGAATGCTGGCATGTTGTAGTCTTCTGTTTGAGCAGTGAGCTTTTCAAAGATAAGTGGTATCTGTGGCTGCCACTCTTGTAACATCTCTTCCTTGGGTGGCCAAGCTTTCTAGGTTTCTTTATTCAACAGGTGAAATCACAGTGCCATAGCATTGTGTGGTTGGAAGCCACATGGCTTGTATCCTCCTTGCCTGTTACAGTGAGTGGCATTCACATGAGTGCAAACATTTTCTTCTGCATTGGTGATGCTGGTGTGTAAAGAATAGTCTCAACACAGTGGAGGCTAAAGAATCTCAAGGAGAGAAAAGGCTTCATTCTCAGAGTTCCTGAAGTCAATACTGTAACCTTATGAATTGTTCCTGGTGTTTCCTTGGCAACAAATGGTGTTTTCAGCCCAACCCCACCCACAGTTCACATTTGCCCTTTTCTCCTACATCCCACAGTATGGCAGTGCAAACATCATGCACCAAAGCTCGTTCAGGCTCCATCTGACAGTGGGAAATAGGGCTCATCAGTTCTGTCTCCTGTCTGGTCCCAGCAGCCCCTTCCCAGCTCAGCCTTGGTTACCTGCCTCCTTGTGCTGGTGAATTTCTTTGAGGCTGGGTTTTCAAGGGGACCTTGTCTAAAGGTGAACAAAGAACATTTTGCCCTTGCCCTTTGAATTCTTCCAGAAAATTGGGAGATAGCAAGGGAAAATTTTATGCAAAGATGGGCACAATTAAGGACAGAAACGGCAAGGACCTACAGAAGCAGAAGAGAGTAAGAAAACATGGCAAGAATACACAGAAGAACTATACAAAAAAGGCCTTAATGACCTGGACCTAACCATGATAGTGTGGTGACTTACCTAGAGCCAGACATCCTGGAGTGTGACGTCAAATGGGCCTTAGAAACCATTACTATGAACAAAGCTAGTGGAGGTGATGAAGTTCTAGCTGAACTATTTAAAATGCTTAAAAATGATGCTGTTAATGTGCTGCACTCTATCGCAGTGAATTTGGAAAACTCAGCAGTGGCCTTAGGACTGGAAAAGCCCAGTTTTTATTCCAATCCCAAAGAAAAGCAATGCCAAAGAATATTCAAACTTCTATACAGTTAACGCTCATTTCACATGCAGGCAAGGTAATTCTCAAAATCCTTCAAGCTAGACTTCAGTAGTATGTAATCCAAGAACTTCCAGGTGTACAAGATGGATTTAGAAAAACCAGAGAAACCAGAGATCAAATTGCCAGCCTCTGTTGGATCATAGAAAAAGCAAGAGAATTCCAGAACATCCACTGCTGCTTCATTGACTATGGTAAAGACTTTGTGCAGATCACAACAAACTGGAAAAATTCTTAAAGAGGTGGGAATACCAGACCACCTTACCTGCCTCCTGAGAAACCTGTATGCAGGTCAAGAAGCAACAGTTAGAACCAGGCATTGAACTACAGGCTCGTTCAAAACTGGGAAAGAAGTACATCAAGGCTGTATATCATCACCTTATTTATTTAACTTATATGCTGAGTACATCATGGGAAATGCTGGACTGGATGAATCACATACTGGAATCAAGATTTCTGGGAGAAATATCAGCAACCTCAGATATGCAGATGATACTACTCTAATGGCAGAAAGTGAAGAGGAACTAAAGAGCCTCTTGATGAAACTGAAAGAGGAGAGTGAAAAAGCTGGCTTAAAACTCAGCATTCAAAAAACAAAGATGGCATCTGGTTCCGTCTCTTCATGGCAAATGGGGAAATAGTGGAAACAGTGACAGACTTTATTTTCTTGGGCTCTAAAATCACTGTGGACAGTGACTGCAGCCATGAAATTAAAGGATGCTTGCTCTTTGGAAGAAAATCTATGACAAACTTAGTGTATTAAAAAGCAGAGATGTTACTTTGCCCACAAAGATCCATCTAGTCAAAGCTATGGTTTTTCTAGTTGTTTCGTATGGCTGTGAGAGTTGGACAATAAAGAAAGCCGAGTGGTGAAGAATCAATACTTTTGAACAGTGGTGTTGGAGAAGACTCTTGAGAGTCCCTTGGACTGCAAGGAAATCAAACCAGTCAATCCTAAAAGAAATCAAGCCTGAATATTCACTGGAAGGACTATTGCTGAAGCTGAAACTCCCAATACTTTGGTCACCTGATGCAAAGAGCCCACTCACTGGAAAAGACCCTGATGCTGGGAAAGATAGAAGGCAGGAGAAGGGGACAACAGAGGATGAGATGGTTGGATGGCATCATGACTAAATGGATATGAGTTTGAGCAAACTCCGGGAGATAGTGAAGGACAGAGAAGCCTGGTGTGCTGCAGTCCATGGGGTTGCAAAGTGTTGGACACAACTTAGCAACTGAACAACAGCAACAATACCTACAACTCGTGTAAAAAGAATGCTCATTAGCACCTTTTGTGGGCCAGTGTAGGGCCTCCTACGTAGTTTATCCTTATGGCAGTCTTAGGGGACAAGGGTGGCACTATTTCACATTCATTTGAGGAAACAAAGGCTGAGAGTGAATCTAGGATTCAAGATTAAATGACTCAAAAATTGGTGCTCATTTTTCCATGCCACAGAGCCTTTCAGAGAACAAGTTCTTCATGTGTGTGTTACTGACAGCACTGGGCCCTTACAATCACAGCAGCAGTGAGAACAAATGAAGCCAACGTGGAGGGGAAAGCAGTACTGCGTGTGTGCCAAACATCCTCACAGGTTGCTTTATGAAGGCTTTCTGTGTTCTAGATGAAGCATGTGAGGCCTAAAGAAGTTAAGTGACGTAAACAGTCACAATCTAACCTTGGTGGTGGCACTAGGATTTCAATCCACATCAGTCTTAGAACTCACACTCTTAACCAGCCACCCTATAATATTAAGCTAGGCAACGTGGAAATATGTTGAAATATATAAGGAATATATATACAAGAAATGCATATGACTTTGAAAAGAGGTGAAGTCATGGCTAATTCCTGCAGTATAGGTGTCCTAGTGAAATTGTTTCCTAAAATTCCTACATGTATAATGGTCAGGACAGACGGCTGCCATAGGTATGGTGAACCTCAGGTGTGCCTTAGATTTTAGGGCATGGAGGTATGAAGTTTATTCTTTCTCATAAAACTCACAAATTAATGATTCTTGATATAGAATGTTAAAGCTTCGTTGGTGTTACAAACCAATGTAAATGTGTTACAAACATTTCCTTTTTCTAGCTGAAGGCCAGCATAGGTTGATTCTTTGATATGAAATTCGATACGAAATTCTGCTTTAAGTCATTCCTATGTCTGAAAACATTAGACAAAAGGTAGAGGGTAACTAATTGCTTAATCAAAAAGTAATAATGATGAGTTTAGAGCCGGACTGTTTCCCCTGCACCCCTCTGCCCCACCAGCTGTCCCTGCCACTGGCATGGTGACCTCGGCAAGCCATGTAACCTCTCTGCCTCAGTTTCCTTAGGTATGAAGTAGAGGTAACTGTGCTTTGGGCAAAGTGTTGTGAGGATTGAATGAGTCAATAAATGTAAATCAGCCAGAGCCGGGCACAGCAAGTGCTAGGACAACATTTGCTGCCTTATGGTGGTCTCTCTGATAGGTGTTGCTGTTATTTTCAAGATGATAGGCATCTTTATATTTATTTATTTATTTTTAATTGAAGGATAATTGCTTTACAGAATTTTGTGTTTTCTGTCAAATCTCAACATGAATCAGCCATAGGTGTATATATGTCCCCTCCCTCTTGAATCTCCCTCCCATCTCCCTTCTCATCCCACCCCTCTAGGTTGATACAGAGCCCCTGTTTGAGTTCCCTGAGACATACAGCAATGCAAATGCCCCCGAATATATCATTGCACATAACTTTTCAGAAATTGTGAATTAAGAAAGGGTCCTAATTCAAAAACAAAAACAGACAAAGGATCCCGTTGAAATATTTGGTAGGCAGTTGACCTGCTCTGGCAAGCTCTTGTGTGCAGACTTTAGGGCAGTGTGCTGAGGATGCATTCAAAGTCAGAGAAGGGAATTGAGGGACTGACATTTGCCATATGCCTGCTGTACATCAGGTGTTTTACATACAGGATTTATGTGAGCTTAACAAAATCCATCTGAGGTGAGTAAACAGGATTAAGTTGTCACTTAATCCAATGTCACTCAACCTGGAAAAAGTAGACTGCTCTCCGGGCCCCCTCAGTGTCCTGGGTACTGGAGCACTGCTGTCAGATGGGGAAAGTGCCTCTGGGAACCTCGCCTGCTACAATGGCCTCTTCGTTGTTTGCTTTGAACATCCTGTTTGGGTCTATTGGGTATTCCTGGATGACTGCCACCTAGTACCTACCACTCTGCAGGGCCTCCACAGAGTGGAGGGTGTGTGCACGCGATCTGTGCCTGGATGGGAGAAAGAGGTGAGGAAGCAGCAAGCAGCCTTCTAGCACAGAGTGAAAATATATAGATGCTGAGGATGTGAGAGTTCAAGGCACTCTTCAAACATGCAAATGCAACATGGCTTTCAAGAGAGTAATCTGAAGAGAAATGCATTCTCCCTGCCAGCCCCCAAAAAATCCCATGTGAGCCAGGGAAATGCCTGACTAGCTAACAGAGCCAGAGCAGAGCAGCACAGTTTGCAAAATTGGAAAATAGTCTAAGAGAGTAACCAGAGATGCTGACAAACTAGAGATTACGGGTGGGTCTACACTGGAAATTGACTGAGGGGAAAAAAGTGATGAGGCTTCTTTCTAATGGATTCCAGTGAGACTTCTTTAAATTCACACAGGCCTAATAGGCCAGCAATATGAAAAGGGCCTTGGGGATGAATATGCACTCAACATGGGAGGGGGCAGCTCAGCTCTGCTCATTAGAAACAGATGGTGAGGTTCGGGGCTGACAAGCCAGTGGGGACAGGCTGCCTACTTAACCCTCAGCCCCAAATAATCCTTTCCTTTCTCTTTGTCTTCTCACCATCATCCTGCCTTTCTGGATCTCTGCTTGCTCTGTGAACCTAGGTTGATCTGCACTTGCCTCTCCCCACTCCTTGGACCAGGGTATCCATCGTGCATGGTTGCTGCCGCTGCTGGGTTGGCAGGAGGAGGACTGAGCAAAGGCTGCTTCTGACTTTGGTTTGGAGGTGATCCTCCCACAGATCCCCCTTGGCAATGTGCTTTCACCTCATTTGTCTTTTTGTCTTTGTCTAACATCTTAAAATCCTATTTCGATTGTGTTTATGTTTGCACCATCCTTGTAGTCTGGCACTTGAAGGTAAGATGAAGAGTTGCACAAATATTTAGTTAGGGAATGCTAGAGAAGAAAGAAACCCTGGAGGTCAGCATTCCAGTGGTCTCACTTGGCTTTGTTCTTGTGTCTGTCTTGCAAAGCAGTGACTTTGCCAGTGAAAAGGGGAGATAGGCTAGAGGAAGACAGCAAAAAAGTTTTTCCTCCCAAGACAGAAAGAAAAAAACCCACCGAAAGGCTTTTTAGAAATTTTGGAAAGATAAAATCTACAGAATACTGTAGTAATTGGATCTCATTTCATCTGTTGTCAACTTTGGATAAGGGTGGACCCTCTGTTCCTACCAGGATCATTTGTACTTAGCCAGGTGGGCACACTGAACAGATGTCCTTCTGGGCTAATGCCACAGCTTTTGTCCGCAAGTATCCAAGCCACTGCAGGAGCCACCTGATCATTTCTCCCATTGCCCACTAGGCATGGGGCAGCACAGTGAGAAAGTGTACCTGGAAGCTCTTCATACCCTGGGAAGTTCATCCAAAAGAGGGGGCTTGGCATCCTCTGGTCGTCCGTCCCCTCACCTGACCCCAGTTCTACGAGTAACACCGGCACTTCCAGCTCCCCTCCCGACACCTGTGCTCTATGCTGCTTGCCACAACCTGCGTGGCCCAGCCGTGTCACCCCTCCCTTCTGGACATGACGACCTGTACCGTGTGCTCTTCAGTGTGGAGCTGTCTCCATCTAGGCGAATTCAAACACTGGGCTTTCCTAGTGTGCTTGTCCCTGCCGGTGCAGTTCTCCTTTCAGCGACAGTGAAACCCTGCCCAGCACTGCTTTTGAACGTGTACCTTGTGTCCGAGAATGCTTTCCTGCCCCATGATGATGCAAGCCCAGCATCTCTTTCTGGGTCTGGGAAGCTCATTTTCTATCACTTAGCAACTCGTGGCCAGATTGCGTATGGAAACATCCATGTTTTAATCGTGTAAAGACTACAGTTCAGGACATGATTTATCTGTGTGCCTCTCAAATGATGCTCGTTTTAGGAAAAGTTCTATAAATGTAATTTTGAATGTCTGAACATAACATGGCTACCTGGTGAACATTTAGCTTCAGCCTCCTCAGTGCACCAAAATTCACTGTGCCTTACTGCTAACATCACTACCACCGTTAAGTCATCCCCATGTTGGATGAAATCAGGTCTTAGTTTTAGTGATCTTTGCTTCTTTGCTGTCAGTTCCGTTCAGTCATTCAGTTGTGTCTGACTCTTTGCAACCCTGTGGACTGCAGCACGCCAGGCCTCCTTGTCCATTGTCAATTCCTGGAGCTTACTCAAACTCATGTTCATTGAGTCAGTGATGCCATCCAACCATCTCATCCTCTGTCTTCCCCTTCTCCTCCTGCCTTCAATCTTTCCCAGCATCAGGGTCTTTTTAAATGAGTCAGTTCTTCACATCAGGTGGCCAAAGTATTGGAGTTTCAGCTTCAGCATCAGTCCTTCCAATGAACACCCAGGACTGATCTCCTTTTTTTTTTTTTTTTTGCAAGTTGCTTTATTTACAACACCAACTTTAAAAGTCACTGAACTAAAATTAACTGGACAATAAAATAGGCAGAAATTGCTTTACAAAAAGGGAAAGCCCAAAATGCCACTTTCTATAGGGAACTCACAGTTCAATTTTATTCAGAGCAAAGAAAAGAAACTTTCAATCATACTAGAAGACACTGGGCCTTAAGTTTGGGAACGGTACTGAAGCTACACACGCAATGAGGACACCATTCTGCTAGTACAGTCGACTTGCTGCTGCATTTGTTGACTGTTTTTCTAATATTAACAATTATAAACAAAGCAGTGCAACTAGTATTTGGAATGATCCTTCCAGTGTGACAGCGTTAGACACGAAATTTCACTTCTCCTCACACCACTGGCTCTCTGCGTACCTGGGCTTCCTCTTCTGTAAAATCATTTTGATATTGAATGTCTTTTGAATCTCCTCAGGAGTCTTGCCCTTGATCATATTAGCAACAGTCTTGCAGGTAACTTCAAGCAAATCTTTGATGTCTAAGTAGTTTGCTGCCAATATAAGCTCAAAGAGTGTCCCTTGGTCAACTTTCAGGAATTCTTGATCCAAACAGGTATATCATTTGTTCATTTTTCTTTGTTCTCATCATCCTCAGGAGGAGGAGGATCATCCTTGTGGTGGGAGCACCACTGAATGACCNTAACCAGTCTGTTGTTCCATGTCCAGTTCTAACTGTTGCTTCCTGACTTGCATACAGATTTCTCAGGAGCCGGGTGAGGTGGTCTGGCATTCTCAGTGAGCATTAAAATGGTGTTCAGAACTCACTCTACATAATAATGGTGCCCTTGCTAATTAACATTCTAGTATGGATGTGCTTTTGAAAAAAAGTATAAACCTTTGGGAGAAACAAACAAGTTCTCTGGATTAGCTCAATGGAGATGGAGATGGAACGGTGTGAGTTGTGTCCTTTGTTGTCATGGTGTGCCCTGGGTGTGTGCACATGCCTGGGTGCATGTTTTCATGTGCCTGCCTGAGGCTTGCTCTCCATCACCCACAGGAGGGTGGGAGTGTTACCAAACCAGGTTCATTTTGCTGGATGTGAAGCCAGCCAAAATACTGTGATGCTGAGGTTTGCAGCAGAGAGAGGGTTTATTTGTAAAGCAGTCAAGCAAGAAGACTAGAGAACAAAGCTCAAATCTGCTTCCCCAAAAGCAAAGGCCTTGGGGTGTTTATGAGATAAAGAAGAAAGAAACAGGACAGACAGGTGTGGGGAGTATGGGGAGAGGTGACTGGGAAAAGGTACAGTAATTGATGTTTTGTGCAGGCATAACGAGGCTACCAGCCTTGGTGTATTCTGACGATGGAATTTTCAGCCCTCTTATATCAAAACGTCACTGAGAGGGTGCTCACATGTGCCCAGTTGAAAGATTGGTGGTCCTGCCTAGTCTTAACCAGCTCAGCTTGAACTGGACACAGCTGACTCCTGACTAAACTGAACTAGGCATAGCTGTGAACATCTTGTTTTTTAGGCTGTGTACCCCTTGGAAGAAGAGGTACAAAGAAAACATGTAAGTTTTCAACCCACCTTATTAGTGAAAGCAAGGGAAATGCATTGAACCCATGGTTTCAGTTCCCCTTAGATTTTGATCATTCCTCCGTCTTGGGGGAAAAGGGGCTGTTACTGCCAAAAACTTAGGTCTGCTAGCCCACAGCACAGCATAGTCAAGCTACTGACACGTGGTTGTGGTAGACAGTACAGCATTTACTGCAGGGTGCCCGGTAAGAACAGGCAGCTTGTGTGTAAATGACCTAAACTCCCTAATGGCTTTCAGGGAAGGGTTTTTAAAGGCAACATTTGGGGTGAAGGTTGCAGAGGGCATGACCTTCTTCTGATTGGCTGGTGGTGTGATAACAGGGTAGCATTTCAGGAATTTTAATCATCAACCTTCTGGTTCCAACCAGTATGTGTTCTACTACCTGTGGTCAGCAGGTAATCACTATCGTCCTCCAGGGTAGGAGTCTTAATTTCTTCAGAACAATCAAAGATATGCATCAGTTAGTTCAGTCACTCAGTCATGTCCAACTCTTTGGGACCCCATCAACTGCAGCACGCCAGGCCTCCCTGTCCATCACCAACTCCCAGAGTTCTCCCAAACCCATATCCATCAAGTCAGTGATACCATCCAACCATCTCATCCTCTCTCGTCCCCTTCTCTTCCTGCCTTCAATCTTTCCCAGCATCAGGGTCTTTTCCAATGAGTCAACTTTTCACATCAAGTGGCCAAAGTATTGGAGTTTCAGCTTCAACATCAGTCCTTCCAGTGAACACCCAGGACTNAATTTTCCACAGTTTATTGTGATCCACACAGTCAAAGGCTTTGGCATAGTCAATAGAGGAGAAATAGATGAGTTGTTATATATATATATGTCCCTTGAAGAGGACCTATGTAGGATTGTTTTGTTTAAACTATCATTACTTGCTTCACTGCTTTTCCTTGGTTTCTGCTTTCTCTCACTTCCATACTTAGTAACTGCTGAGTCTGCTCTTTGGAACTCAGGGAAGACCTAGAGACTAAAGTCTTTTATCTACAAACAGGAAATGAGGGACACAAAGGGGCTTTTGTACCCAGAATGGCCCTGTTGAGTAATGGGGTTTGGGGTATTCTGAAGCTTCAATTGGCCTGCTATTAGACAGGGCCCAGATGGTCACAGAGTAGGGTCTGGCCTGCTGTGGATGGACTGGGTTTGCAGGTTGCAGGGTTGTAATTTTCCCTTGTCTGATGTCTGCTCCCTAGTGGGTGAGGCTGGTTTAGAGGCTAGCATAGGCTTCTTCTAGAGTACCGTTGGTTCCTGCCCAGTGGTGGATGAGCTAAGTCTTGGCCCTCGGGTGAGCAGGGCTGTGTCTTTGGACATGTCTAGAGGTGGCCGTGGGCTCAGGAAGCCTTAAAGCAGCCTCTCTGCTGATGGATGGGACTGTGTCCATACCCAGTTAGTCGTTTGGCCTGAGGCATCACAACACTAGGGCTTCCCTGATAGCTCAATTGGTAAAGAATCCACCTGCACTGCAGGAGACCTCAGTTCAATTCCTGGGTCAGGAAGAGCTGCTAGAGAAGGGATAGGCTACCCACTCCAGTATTCTTGGGCTCCCATTGTGGCTCAGCTGGTAAAGAATCCACCTGCAA
Organism: Neotragus pygmaeus; assembly: GCA_006410875.1. Taxonomy (NCBI): domain Eukaryota; kingdom Metazoa; phylum Chordata; class Mammalia; order Artiodactyla; family Bovidae; genus Neotragus; species Neotragus pygmaeus. The sequence goes on from SJYV01031018.1 coordinate 310,093, forward strand.
TGTGGGAGACCTGGGTTTGAACCCTGGGTTGGGAAGACCACCCTGGAGAAGGGAAACACTATCCACTCCAGTATTCTGGACTGGAGAATTCCATGGACTATACTATACAGNTGGCTCAGCTGGTAAAGAATCCACCTGCAATGTGGGAGACCTGGGTTTGAACCCTGGGTTGGGAAGACCACCCTGGAGAAGGGAAACACTATCCACTCCAGTATTCTGGACTGGAGAATTCCATGGACTATACTATACAGTCCATGGGGTCACAAAGAGTCGGACATGACTGAGCAACTTTCAGTATCACAACACTGGTGCCTATAGATTGTTGTGTGAGATTCTCTTTTCTCCATATCCTTGCCAACATTTGTTATTTGTATTCTTTTTGATGAGAGCTGTTCTGACAGGTGTGAGGTGATATCTCATTGTAGCTTTGATTTTCATTTCCCTGATGATTAGTGATGGTAAGCATCTTTTTATGTGGAACATCTGGTATATTTCTGTGGAAGAACATACATTTTTTAATTGGTTTTTTGATGTTCAGTTGTATAATCTCTTTATAACTTTTAGATGTTAACCTTTTATTGGCTGTGCCATTTGCAAGTATTTTCTCCCGTTCTGTAGGTTTTCTTTTCATTTTTTCAGTGGTTTCCTTTGCTGTGCAAAAGCTTTTGAGGTTCGATTAAATCCCATTTATTTTTGTTTTCTTTGTCTTTGGCCTTATGAGACAAATTATAGCAATTTGTGGAGGGTCTATGTTAGAGTGTTCTACCTGTGTTCTCTTTTAGAAATTTTATGGTTTCAGATCTTACATTTATGTATTAATCTATTGAGGTTTTTTATAGGGTTGGAGAAAATGTTTTAATTTCTCATACATGTAGTTATCCATTTTCCCCAGTACCACTTTTGAAGATACATTTTCAGTGTATATTCTTGCTTCCTTTGTTGTAGATTAATTGACCATAGGAGTGTGGGTTTATTTCTGGGCTATCCTGTTCCATTTATCTATGTCTGTTTTTCTGCTAGACCATACTATTTTGATTACTGTAGTTTCTTTGTATAGTGTGAAGTCAAGAGTGTGATTCAAGCTATGTTCTTTAAAAATTGTTTTGGCTGTTTGGGGCCTTTTGAGTCTGGGCTCATTCAAATATTCCTTCGATATGCATCTTAATTATATAAGTCCAGCATCCAAAGCACAACATAAATCTTATTTTTCTCCATACTGAATTTCCCTCCGTGCACACCATGGGAGCAATGGGCAGTGGCTATGGTGACTGGTAGCTTGATCCTTGAACTGGAATGGCAGGCAACATTCCCTTTTCACAACCTCAATAATCCATACTACATATCTGCCAACTGCCGAGGCCTTCACTGGTAATCAAACCAATGGTAGACAAAAAGACATACCCTGAAGGAGCACACAGAATGCCAGACGTTAGACTCCTAGGAGATGGTCTAGTTAGGGATCTGTGTCTTACCTTTACTTACTGGACTTTCTCAACATTCTCAGTTTGTCTCAGAAACCTAGATATTAAACATGGAAGTGACATAGGCTAGTAAAAATAGGTATTGTTTCTATAATATCCTGACCAAGGTCTTTTTTTTTTTTTCAATCTGAGGACCAAATTTCAACTTAGTTAAAAAAATAGGGGACAGGAAATTCTGTTGACTTGCCTAAGTTGGTATGTTACATCCAAGGACTTTTTATTGTAAGTAAAGTCACAGTGACATTAGGGATGGTTGAAAACTGATGACAAGCACAACCAGGGGGTCAACATGTGAAATACAGAAAATAATTTTGGATGACATACCAAGAGCTTGAGATATTACCTGCTTTTGCCAAAGTCTGAGAAATCCTCATCATTGTTCTTTCAAGCTTGGAAAGTTAGAGACAAAGAGAAATCATAAGAGAAGAAAATAATCATTCTGCTAACCTAACAAACTATTTAAAGTGCCTTCTGAAAAGTTTTACTTTACAAAGTTACCCCTGTGGCAATGCTGTTCACCTCGATTTCCTTCCTGTGGCTTCCTTCTGAAAAGCAACGTAGGAACTGTTAGAGGTGCATGTGCCCGCTTGGAGAAGCCAGTGCCCAGGCGGGAGCAGCCATGCTTTGATGAGCTCCATCAGGGTTGCCTTCTGCTGCAGGCTTTCTGTTGATCTCTGCAAGGCGAGCTTGCCATGAGTGTGATGAAGCCATGTCTTAGCTCTTTTCCTTTTCACTGTGGAATGGGGCACAAGTAGCACTTGCAAGGCCCAGCCCAGCAAGTATGGAACTGGTCCTCTGGACGTTTCTTCTTCCAGGATGTCAATAGGACGCAGACTCCAGGATAGACATGGTTGCCAAGAAGTATGTGATTTCCAGCAAAGGCCCTCCTACAAAGGCTCTTCTGTTGTCTCTGAATGGACATAGACACCAAACCTAGGATTTACTTCGTGCAGTAAGGCTTTAACCTCAGAAACTTTCCTAACAGAGATGTGTATAAGAGACANAGAAGTATGTGATTTCCAGCAAAGGCCCTCCTACAAAGGCTCTTCTGTTGTCTCTGAATGGACATAGACACCAAACCTAGGATTTACTTCGTGCAGTAAGGCTTTAACCTCAGAAACTTTCCTAACAGAGGAAAATACTTCTAAACAACCAGTTAAAGTGTCCAAGAAAACCAATAAGTATCTGAGTACTCTAGTGGTTCTTCAACGTCATAGTAAAATCAACCTGCCAGTCTTTGAATCTAAACTCAGTACCGATAAAATGATCATACTAGACTACTCAAGGCAATTTATAGATTCAATGCAAGCCCTATCAAATTATCAATGGCATTTTCTGCAAAAAAATAAAATTTGTATGGCAACACAAAAGTCCCCAAGTAGCCAAAGCGATCTTGAGAAAGAAAATGGAACTAGAGGCATCAGACTCCCTGACTTCAGATTGTACTGCAAAGCTACAGTAGCCAAAAAAATTAAAATGTGGCACTTGTACACAAAAACAGAAATATCAATAGGACAGGATAGAAAGCCAAGAAATAAAGCTATGCACCTGTGGTTACCTAATCTATGGCAAAGGAGGCAAGACTATATAATGGAGAAAAGACAGTCTCTTCAATAATTGGTGCTGGGAAAACCAAACAGCTGTGTGTTAAAAAAAAAAAATGAACCATACATAAAAAATAAACCTAATGTAAGGCCAGAACCATCAAACTTTTATGGGAAAACATAGGCACTCTCTGACATAAATCACGGCAATATCTTCTTCGACCCACCCCCTAAAGCAATGAATACAAAAACAAACAGGACTGAAAAAAAATGTAAAAGCTTATGTACAGCAATGGAATCCATAAATAAAATGAAAAGAGACCCTTAGAGTGGGAGAAAATATTTGCAAATGAAGCAACTCACAAGGGATTAATCTCTAATATAAACAGCTCATGCAGTTCTATATAAAAAAAAGAACCTACTCAAAAAATGAGTAGAAAATCTAAAATCTAAATAAAGACACCATACAGATGGCCAAACAGTGCATGAAAAGATGCTCAACATTACTAATTATCAGAGAGATGCAAATCGAAACCTCAATGAGAATATCACTTCACACTAGTCAGAATGACCATCATCAAAAAGTCTACAAACAACAGATGCTGGAGAGGATGTGGGGAAAAGGGAATCCTTCTACACTGTTGGTGGGAATATAAATCAGCACAATCANGATGCAAATCGAAACCTCAATGAGAATATCACTTCACACTAGTCAGAATGACCATCATCAAAAAGTCTACAAACAACAGATGCTGGAGAGGATGTGGGGAAAAGGGAATCCTTCTACACTGTTGGTGGGAATATAAATCAGCACAATCACTGAGAACAGTATGGAGGTTCCTTTAAAAATTAAAAACAAAACTATCATGTGATCCAGCAATCCCACCCCTGGGCAAGTATCCAGAGAAAACTTAATTTGAAAAGATACATGCATCCGTGTTCATCGCAGCACTACTTACTATAGCCAGGACATGGAAGCAACCTCAGTGTCCATCGACGGGGGAATGGATAAAGAAAACGTGGTACATACTTACAATGGAATATTGCTTCAACATAAAAAAGAACAAAATAATGCCATCTGCAGCAACCTGGATGGACCTAGAGATCATACTAAGTGAAGTTAGTCAGACAAATACCAAATGATATCACTCGTATGTGGAATCTAATTTTTTTAAACGATACGAATAAACTTATTTAGACAGACTTACAGATATCAAAAACAAACTTATGGTTGCCACAGAAGGTATAAATCAGCAAAGAAATAAATCAGCAGTGGGAAACATAACCTGCTAGGCAAAACATTTACAGCAGTTACTTCAGTTCAGTTCAGTTCAATTCAGTCATTCAGTCGTGTCCGACTCTTTGCGACCCCATGAATTGCAGCACGCCAGGCCTCCCTGTTCATCACCATCTCTCGGAGTTCACTCAGACTCATGTTCATCGAGTCCGTGATGCCATCCAGCCATCTCATCCTCAGTCGTCCCCTTCTCCTCCTGCCCCCAATNACGGAATGAAGCAGGGCAAAGAATAATAGAGTTTTGCCAAGAAAATGCACTGGTCATAGCAAACACCCTTTTCCAACAACACAAGAGAGGACTCTACACACGGACATCACCAGATAGTCAACACCGAAATCATATTGATTATCTTTTTTGCAGCCAAAGATGGAGTAGCTCTATACTGTCAACAAAAACAAGACCAGGAGCTGATTGTGGCTCAGATCATGAACTCCTTACCAAATTCAGACTTAAACTGAAGAAAGTAGGGAAAACCACTAGACCATTCAGGTATGACCTAAATCAAATCCCTTATGATTATACAGTGAAAGTGAGAAATAGATTTAAGGGCCTAGATCTGATAGATAGAATGCCTGATGAACTATGGAATGAGGTTTGTTACATTGTATGGAAGACAGGGATCAAGACCATCCACATGGAAAAGAAATGCAGAAAAGCAAAATGGCTGTCTGGGGAGGCCTTACAAATAGCTGTGAAAAGAAGAGAGGCAAAAGCAAAAGAGAAAAGGAAAGATACAAGCATCTGAATGCAGAGTTCCAAAGAATAGCAAGAAGAGATAAGAAAACCTTCTTCAGCGATCAATGCAAAGAAATAGAGGAAAAGAACAGAATGGGAAAAACTATTGATCTCTTCAAGAAAATTAGAGCTACCAAGGGAACATTTCATGCAAAGATGGGCTCAATAAAGGACAGAAATGGTATGGACCTAACAGAAGCAGAAGATATTAAGAAGAGGTGGCAAGAATACACGGAAGAACTGTACAAAAAAGATCTTCATGACCCAGATAATCATGATGATGTGATCACTCATCTAGAGCGAGACATCCTGGAATGTGAAGTCAAGTGGCCCTTAGAAAGCATCACTATAAACAAAGCTAGTGGAGGTGATGGAATTCCAGTGGAGCTATTTCAAATCCTGAAAGATGATGCTGTGAAAGTGCTGCGCTCAATATGCCAGCAAATATGGAAAACTCAGCAGTGGCCACAGGACTGGAAAAGGTCCGTTTTCATTCCAATTCCAAAGAAAGGCAATGCCAAAGAATACTCAAACTACTGCACAATTGCACTCATCTCACATGCTAGNGTGGGCCAGCGAGAGCTCTCCAGCCTGGGACTGTGTCTCCCAAGGGTTTAAATCAAATTAGGAATGTTTAAAGGCTTTGGCTTCTTCCTTTTTTCTCTCTCTTGTCATTAAATTCAGAAACGGAAAGCATTGCTCTTTGGGTAAAAGGGCCCAGAGGACTCACTCCATTCCTCTCTGCAAAGAAGAGGCTGTCGGGACCTCAGATGGAGCCTGAGCGGCCTGCCCCACGTGTCACCGCCCCTCCACAAGGGCTCCGTGGAGGCCTCCGTTCCATATCCTGTTATTGATGGGGACGACGCAGGGACTCGCTATGACTGGCAGTCGAGGTGAACAAAACCAAAACACCAAGCCTTTAGAAATTCACTTAATTAAAAAGGAAACAGAGAAGCTTTGTGTGCATTTACCTCGTGATTTATGGTAGTCATCCAGTTTGCTCTGGAAACAGGCTCCAGAGGTAAGAAAGGGGTGGCTAGGGGCTGGGAGGCCTCCAGGCCGGCTGAATTCCCTTCCACTCCCTCTGGATCACTTTTGGGATGCGCTGGGCTTGCCTGAGCCATGCAGCCAGCCTCCTCGGGCTTTCGGCCGTAGGGGTGTCCTTGTCCTCCTCTGGAAAGTCTGCAGCATTGGTAGGCACTGCAGGCTTTGAAGTGATGAGTTCCAGGCAGGCAGAGTGGGAGCCGGTCCCAGACCCTCCCTGCAGAGGACGGCATCTGCCTCATGGCTCCATCCCCGAGGAAGGTGCCCACGGTGGTGGTGTACCCGTGTGGCGGGGGCATGCCCACAGCCCAGCGTTGACCTGACAGGGACTCAGGGGTCACCTGTCTGAGGCATGACCCCTCCACACGTAGCTGTGTGACCCTGGGAGAGTCCCTCCCTCTCTCTGAGCCTTACTTGCTTCTTGTATAAAGTAGAGATAAGTCCACACATAAATTTCTTAACACAGAGAGTCTGGCATATAATAAGCATTCAGAAAATATTAACTGATAAATTCTACTGCAAAAAGAAATGTCCACACGTCGACAGACCAAGTCGGGCATTTAGGAGATTTGTCAGCAAGATTATTTCTCCAAGAGTACAATTATGGTTTTCTTTGGGGTGATCTTTTTAAAGGAAATAGCATTTTTTGGGAAACATAACTTTTCTTGTTTGTTTTTCCTCCAGTGACAGATTGATACCTGTTTATTACATAATTTTTAGCATATTAAGGAAAGCATAAAAAAGAAAATTAAAATCACGCACAATCTTGTCAGTGGAGATAACCGTGATGAACATGAAGATGTGTTTCCTTCCAGTTCTTTCTCTTATCGTCTTTAAAAAGGAGAATATGCTGAACTACTATTTTCTTACCTAGTAATGTTCCTTTAATGATACATCCCAAACTTCTTTTAATATCATTAAATATTTCTTTTGTGCCTTGAACATGTGTTAGTCACTCAGTCGTGTCTGACTCTGTGCGACCCTATGGGCTGTAGCCTGCCAGGATCCTCTGTCCATGGGATTCTCCAGGCAAAAATACTGGAGTGGGCTGCCATTCTCTTCTTCAGGGGATCTTCCCCACCCAGGGATCGAACCCAGGTCTCCCGCATTGGAGGCAGTTCTTTACCTTCTGAACCACCAGGGAGGCTGCTTCTGTGCCGGGGTCTAGCCCCGGTGGATCCAGGGTTCGAAGGTGGAGACGGAGTCGGCGTCCTTGGAAAAATACATATTTAATTACAGATAAAGAGAGATTAGAAACAGATAGTGTAGTAGGAAAATTAGTGGAGAAAAAGAGGCTGAATAACTTGGTTTATGTGGAATAGCATCCATGCTTCAGATGGGAATTCAGCCAGAAAAACGGGGAGTAAGAAAGAACGACATGGGGGAGTCAGTCTTTCCAGGAACTGATCCCATTTCTTTATTTTTCAGGTTTCCTTATATACCTTTTGTTACATATAGGGATGAATACAGAGTCACACGGGGCTCAGCAGTCCTGACTTTTATCAAAATCAGGTGCTTTACATAAAAAAAGTTCTTAGGGGTTTTACATCATCTGGCCATGAGGCCTGCTGACATTTATGACCCTTTCTTTCTGATAACCAAAAAACTTATTTTTTCCAAGGGTGTTTTTTCTTAAACCAGGCACCACCCTCCAAATAAAGTTGCATTCCTATAGGGTGAGGGTGTAGTGAGTTACAATCAAGAAAGGAATTTATTTAAGCCAAAGTTAACATGATTAATCTTAAAGGTTAATACTTATTTCTCCTATATGCTAGTTATATTCATTATAAAGACAGGGAATATGGAGATTTAGCAGCAAACATCAGCCCAACAAATAAAAATCCTTTCACCAATATTCCCTTTAAGATCTGTTTAGTCTTAAGATAGTGATAGTTACATTTTTACACAGCAAGGACACAGTGATTTATAACAAAGTACAGTGGTCTATAACAAAAGAGAAATTCATTAACTCAAAAAGTCTAGTATTGCTAACATCAAAAACTACTAATTTCCTTTTCTATATTCCAAATACATTGATTAATATATCCCCAGGTGCCTAAGGATATGGAGACCTGGCGGCAATCATTGACTCAACAATGAGAAAAGCCTTATGCTAATTAAGACTCTCAAAATACTCCAAAATTCTCTGTTTATGGTTGAGAGGTAGTAAACAATCATAGTGGCAGGAGTATGGATAACCCTGTCACACAAGCTAGTCTGCAGAGAGGTTTGACCTGAGACACCCTTGTCCCACCCAGGGCAGGGAATTAGCAGCAATTATTGACACAACAAATGAAAAACCCTTCACCAATAGAATTCCTAACCAACCCACTATACTAATAATTTCTAACTTCCTAAAAGAATTTGCCTTTAGTAAGTTTAAAACATCTCGTGCCTTTCATGTTTGGGGGGCTGTTGTGGCCGGACGAACCTAGAACCAGGCAGGCTAGATAACCTTCAGAGTTCCTAAGTTGGAACACTCTTGTCACGCCCAGGAATTTTTATTGACTTGGAGCTGCACGTTTACTCCTACTCCGAGAGAAATGGGGGAGAGCCCTCAGAAAGTCAAAGGTGTAGGTGAGAGCACAAAACAGACTCTGGTTTTGGGGTAGATGTTCGGGAGCAGGGGGTTTCCTGAGGCTTGATCACGCCTTTGCGTATGCCGAAGCCTCCTTCCTCATGACCTTTGCCATGGGCGGAGTTCCTCATGCTGGCTCCCGGCACTTCTGTACCCTATTTTATTGGCCATGCCATGTGGCATGTGGGATTTTAGTTCTCTGAGTGGGGAGTGGACCTGTACCCCCTGCACTGACCCACTGGACTCCCAGGGAAATCTCTGTACAATAATTTTAAATGTCCTCACAAGATTTGCTGAATGAATCTAACTCCAACCCCTACTTTCTGAAGCTCTGTGTGTTGGGTAATTTACGTTTAGGACAGGACTCAGGGAGTTCTCTTTGAGGTAGGTATGATTACTGCCATTTAATCCATGGCAAAACCAAGCGCAGGGTCTTTGCACTGGTCAGAGGCAGAATTGGGATTCAAACCCAGTTTGTTTACCTCCAGAACCAAAGGACTGGTTCCAGAGATGGGCTGGTTGTCCCCAGAGGAGAATGCGGCCTGCACGTGGTAGGCATGGCGGGGCGCTCCTCCTCTAAGACTGTCTTTTTGGAGGGAGTCAAGGCTTCATGAGCCTGCTCAGTTAAGAACCTCCCCAGACAAAAAATGTGAACCGTCTCTTTCCCAGAAAGGATATCCAAATGGGAAAAAAAAAAAAAAAAAAAAAAAAAAAATATATATATATATATATATATAAAAGGCACTCATTTGCATTACTCATCAGGGCAATGCAAATTAAAATCGCCATTTGATGCCACTGGAAAGGCTGGAATGAAAAAGGCTGACAATACTAAGTGTTGAAGAGGATACGGAGCAACCAGGAACTCACATGCCCCTAGTGGGAATGTCAATCAGTAAAACCCAGACAGGCTGGGACCTGGGACCCTGTGCTGGAGTGCTGGTCTGCTTGCATCTGGACAAACATCTCCTCAAGCAACCAGATGCAAAGAAACTACACAGGACTAACAACTGCGTGCACGCGCAGCTGGGGCAAATTCTGGGCAAAAAATAAAGACGAAACACCCAACTGCCACTTCTAAAGAGCTGGGAGCAAAAATTTTGTGTCGGGAGCAAAAGCAGGGTACTTCACATGCCCCCTGCACTCAATACCATAAAGAGGTGGGCAAAACAATGAAGCCACCATCCTGCTGACCCCTGGACACACCCCACCCTCATCCAATACGAGGAACCAGTTCACCCAGCCTCAGGGAACAAGCAAAGGGACCTCTTACTTGTCTTCACTCCCTCCTGCAACCACAGGAACCCCAATATAGGTTTGCCTGAATGTCTTGGCCTGGCCTCATCGATTTCTGTTGACTGGGGAAGGCCAAGAACCCTGGTCAGGTCACTGCTGCTTAGCAGTATCTACCAAAGCTGAGCAAGTGTATTTCCTACAATTGCAGGTGTTGCCGAACAGCACCAGGATGTGTGAGCCACCTCATCCTCTGGCGTCCCCTTCTCCTCCTGCCCCCAATCCCTCCCAGCATCAGGGTCTTTTCCAATGAGTCAACCCTTCGCATCAGGTGGCCAAAGTATTGGAGTTTCAGCCTCAGCATCAGTCCTTCCAATGAACACTCAGGACTGGCCTACTTTAGGATGGACTGGTTGGATCTCCTTGCAGTCCAAGGGACTCTCAAGAGTCTTCTCCAACACCACAGTTCAAAAGCATCAGTTCTTCAGCGCTCAGTTTTCTTCACAGTCCCATTCTCACATCCATACATGACCACTGGAAAAACCATAGCCTTAACTAGATGGACCTTTGTTGGCAAAGTAATGTCTCTGCTTTTGAATATGCTGTCTAGGTTGGTCATAACTTTCCTTCCAAGGGCTAGGCATCTTATAATGTCATGGCTGCAATCGCCATCTACAGTGATTTTGGAGCCCCCCCAAAATTGAGTCTGACACTATTTCCACTGTCTCCCCATCTATTTGCCATGAAGTGATGGGACCAGATGCCGTGATCTTAGTTTTCTGAATGTTGAGCTTTAAGCCAGCTTTTTCACTCTCCTCACCTCTTTGCTTTTATCTCACACTATTGCTGAAGGAGGTCGGAATCCTTTCCAGCATAGGGTTTCTGCAAATGGTGCCATGGAGAACACTTTAGTATGTGGGATGAGATGGCTGAGGATGAGATGGCTGGATGGCATCACTGACTTGATGGACCTGAGTCTGAGTGAACTCCGGGAGTTGGTGATGGACAGGGAGGCCTGGCGTGCTGCAGTCCATGGGGTCACAAAGAGTCGGACACAACTGAGTGACTGAACAAGGAGTGTGCCACATATCAGTGAGAATGAACCCACTGCTGGTGAACAAAGGAACGTAGCCTTGAAAGACACACACTGTATGATCCGCAGGACGGACACGTATGAAGGACAGGCAAATGCAATCTGTGGTTGTGGAAGTCATGGTGGTGGTGACTCCCACGGGGACTGTGGAGGGGGATGACTGGAAGGGGCATGGCGGGGAGGTTCTGGGATGCTGGTGACACTCTGCGTCTTGACCAGGATGCTGGTTCCACGGGTCTGTTCATCTTATGAAAATTCATTAAGCTGTACATGCATTTTTCTGTGTGTGTTATGCTTCAATTAAAAGTTGAATTATAAAGGCTCTTAAAAAAGGAATAGACTGCATTCTTCCCTTTTCTCAGCAAACCCAAGGATCCAGCCAGCTAGTGTGGTACTTCTGCCCAGGTCCCTTGCTCCGGGCTTTGACAAGTTCTGCCGGGCCTCCCAGAGGGCGCTAGTGGTAAAGAACCCGCCTGCCATTGCAGGAGACACAGGAGACGTGGGTTCGATCCCTGGGTCAGGATTCCCTGGAGGAGAGCATGGTGACCCACTCCAGTATTCTTTCCTTGAGAATCCCATGGACAGAGGAGCCTAGAGGGCTACAGTCCATGGGGTTGCAAAGAGAAATGACTTAGCACGCATGCCAGGCCAACAGTGGCCCTCTGCCGCTGCGGGGCCAAAGCGAGCGGGACAAGTGGACACCGCACACCCTGGCCACTGTTCCAGGCACCAGGTAAGTCGTGTCCGATTCTTTGCAATCCCATGGACTGGAGCCCGCCAGGCTCCTCTGTCCATGACATTCTCCAGGCGAGAATACTGGAATGGGTTGCCATACCCTCTCCCAGGGGATCTTCCAAACCTAGGGATTGAACCCGTGTCTCTTATGTCTCCTGCACTGGCAAGTGAGTTCTTTACTATTAGCGCCACCCGGGAAGCCCCTGGTATCTATATATGTGCATATATACAATGGAATATTACTCAGCATAAAAAATGAAATACTGCCACTTGCAGAAACATGGATGGACCTAGGGAATATTATAGTGAAGTAAGTCAGACAAATACTATGTGATATCATATATACATGGAATCTAAAAAATAATACAAATGAATCTATATACAAAACAAACAGACTCATAGACACAGAAAGCAAACTATGGTTACCAAAGGGAGAGGGAAGGAGAAACAAATTAGGAGCATGGGATTAACAGATACAAACTTTTATACATCAAATAGATAAGCAACAAAGATTTACTGTATAACAGGGAATTACATTCAATATCTTGTAATAATCTGAAACATAATGTAATCTGAAAAATACATATAACTGAATCATGTTGCTGTATACCTTCAGTTCAGTTCAGTTCAGTCGCTCAGTCATGTCTGACTCTTCGGGACCCCATGAATCGCAGCACGCCAGGCCTCCCTGTCCATCACCAACTCCTGGAGTTCACTGAAACTCACATCCATCGAGTTGGTGATGCCATCCAGCCATCTCATCTTCGGTCGTCCCCTTCTCCTCCTGCCCCCAATCCCTCCCAGCATCAGGGTCCTTTCCAATGAGTCAACTCTTCNGAGATCCAACCAGTCCATTCTGAGGGAGATCAACCCTGGGATTTGTTTGGAAGGAATGATGCTAAAGCTGAAGCTCCAGTACTTTGGGCACCTCATGCGAAGAGTTGACTCATTGGAAAAGACTCTGATGCTGGGAGGGATTGGGGGCAGGAGGAGAAGGGGACGACCGAGGATGAGATGGCTGGATGGCATCACGGACTCGATGAACATGAGTCTGAGTGAACTCCAAGAGATGGTGATGAACAGGGAGACCTGGCGTGCTGCAGTTCATGGGGTCGCAAAGATTCGGACACGACTGAGCGACTGAAGTGAACTGAATTGAGTCACCATCTGCAGTGATTTTTGAGCCCCCAGAAATAAAGTCTGACACTGTTTCCACAGTTTCCCCATCTATTTCCCATGAAGTGATGGGCTGGATGCCATGATCTTCGTTTTCTGAATGTTGAGCTTCAAGCCAACTTTTTCACTCTCCTCCTTAGAGTAGCTCCCAATGATCGTATGTATTCAACAATGTCTAGTTTCTTCTTTCAATTTCCCTCTTGGTCTCATAAACCATTTCTGGAAAATAGGAATCGTCTCCCATAGAACATTCCATAGGGGCTCAATCGGAGCTTGCTTCTAGGGGCTACTTTCACTCAAAGCAGGGCAACTGGTAAGACCTTATTCCTGGGAATTATAGCTAAAATTTGTCAAGATTTGTCTTTTTAAGATGATAATTTGTCTTTCCTTTTGCCAGTAGATTAGGAATTACATACATGGACTTTCTTGGTTGCCACTTTAGATAGGAATCCACCTGGCCAATGAAGAGGACAGGAATTTTATCCCTGGTCTGGGAAGTTTCCACATGCCACACAACTAAGCCTGTGCATGACAACTAGTGAACCAGCGTGCCTAGAGCCTGTGCTCTGCAATAAGAAAGGCTGCTTGCAATGAGAAGCCTACCCTCCCTGCAGCTAGAGAATAGCCCCCAATCTCTGCAACTAGCGAAAGCCAGCTTGCAGCGATGAAGACCCTGCACAGCCAAAAGTAACATAGGTAAAAAGTAAGTATAGCAGTGTGCACATGTCAAAGACAATCACACGCTTCAGGGCAGCCCCAACGGAGCTGTCAAGCTCCAGACACTTGAGTTGCTGTAAAGGCCCCTCCACTCTCACTCTGAATGGACGTAGAGAGCACAAACCTAGGAATTCTCTTAGTAGGGATTTTTCAGCCTCAGAAGCTTTTTCAGGCCAGCAGGGAAATGCTTCTCACCAGGCGGTGAAAGGTCCACAAATACCAGTCAGTACCTAAGGTTTCCAGTTGCTCTTGGCCTCACAGTGGGCTCAGCCTACCAATCTTCTCCCAGTCCAGCACTTCCGGTCTCAGCTTCTTTGATTGGCAGTAGCCCAGTGTTAGCATTCTTTAGCACGTACTGTGTATTTCTGTATCACCTCTTGAATTATTCTTTTCATGTTTGGTCCTATAGTAAATTTCTGAATCCACTGCAGGGTGGCATCTTTTCCGTCGTGGGTGCACTTGTGTAAATAATTTCTTAGATCTTCCATCAGGAGCTCAGGGTCAAGCACCTTGCCTTGACTATTCTAAACACACCCTTCCTTGGTGTGCCTTTATAGTCAGACTCCTGAGAATGGCTGGGAGGACTCCAGTCAAATCCCCTTTCCCTAGCCCCTTCTGAGTCTTCAGGAGACTACTTTGGATAGCATTTTATCAAGGGTAAGGGCCAAGTTGGGAACCCAGGGGTTTTAGTCCTAACTGCTAGCTTTGCCACTTGAACTGCTAGATTATTCCCTCAAGCAGTCAGACAGCCTGATTTCTAATGCCCTGCACAGTGGAAGATAGCCAGTTCTTTTGGCTCTGTGACAGCTTCTAAGTTTAAACTTTCTTGGCATGTTTAGTTTCCTCCTTTTCTGCAGTTAGCGGTCCTTACCCCAAAAGACCCCACGGACTTTGACCACCAATAAAGCATATTTGGCATCAGTGAAAATCATTATTTTCTTATCCTTATTAGATGGAGAGCTCTCATCAGGGTTGTGAACTTCCACCTTTTGAGTGGGGGGTGCCTTGGAAGGGTTTCACCTTCCAGTCCCTTTTGATAAGTCAACACCACATACCCAGCCTTGCATTGGCCCCAGTCCCTAAAGCTGCTTCCATCTGTGAACATCCTGTCAACTTAAAAATTCACAACCTAAAAGTTGATAATTATGTTGAGGGCAATACTGAGTTCCTAGCCTGGGGTACAGTCTCTTGGATAGCGCTGAGGGACTGTACTGAAGAGGTAAGGGAGGGCCAAGACCTACAGGAGTTTTTGCGGGAAAACACGAAAGCAAAAACAAACTGGGTGGCCAAACATTGGAAGAGTCACTTAAAGCAAACAGAAATCTGAAGTTTATGAACTGAGCACTTTTCTTTGTATATGTGCTTAGTCGCTTAGTCATGTCCAACTCAGTAACCCCATGGACTGTAGTCCTCAAGCTCCTCTGTCCATGGAATTTTCCAGGAATTCTGGGGTAGGTTGCCATGCCCTCCTCCAGGGGGATCTTCCCAACCCAGGGATGGAACCCAGGTCTCCTGCATTGCAGGTGGATTCTTTACCATCTGAGCCACCGGAGAAGCCCTTTCTTCATATGGGAAGATGCAAGAGTCTGGGCTCATTGGAATCATCCCTTTGATATGCACCATAACAACCTGTCCTGTTTTTCTCCATCCTGAATTCCCTCAGGGTGCACAGTCAGGGGCAGCTGCAGGGGCTGAAGGCTGCAACGTTCTTTGTGTTCTTTGTAGTAGAGACTGCTTTCAGAGTAACATTAGGAGCGTTACTGCCTTTTTGCTCATTTCCATGGCTCCACAACAGTCCTAGTTTGACCACACAGGGTCAAGAAATCTCCTTGGCCGGATGTGGACAAGGAACTGATGATGGAAGTTTGATGTCTACTCAAGGATGAGGAAGGGGACTTCCCTGGTGGTGCAGTGACTAAGACTCCATGCTCCCAATGCAGGAGGCCAGGGTTCAATCCCTAGGAAGGGAACTAGATCATGCATGCCACAACTAAGACCTGGTGCAGCCAAATAAATAAATAAATATACTTTTTAAAAAGAATGAGGAAGAAGATGGTCTTCTTCCCCTCCCTCCTCCTTTTTTCTATTATAAACCTGTAGCCCACTAAGTTCTCAGGGTGGCACGCCATTTCCTGCCTGCTTATATCTCTCTCAAGCATCCTATACTAATAAATCACTTCCTGCCTGACCCTTTGCCTCTTGCAGAATTCTTTCCGCCCTGAGACAAAAGAACCTGAGCTTCATTTAGCCCTGAGATGCGTTCTGAGGTTTCGGCAACCTATGCTCTGAGTCCCAATACTAGTTGTGTGGTTTCATGAGGAAGTGCCGTCCAGCAGTACTGTTTAATTTTCGTTGAACTTTTGTATCTAGATCTTCCCATTTGAAAGCAGACAACTCTTGGGATTCAAAAACTCAAGCGTATACCCAAAAAAGGCGTTCTTTGAATCCAAAATGGTAAACCAACAAAAATCTCCAAAGTAGTTGGCAGAGTGTATGGGTTAGGCACTGGATGAATATTTTCTACAGTTTGAATAATTGTTCTTTGGTTTGTGCACAAACCAGTTTGTGTCTGGTTTCTGACTGGTAAAATTAGAGTTCTAGAAGGTGACAGGCAGAGGTGTATTAAATCATACTCAAGGAAAGCTATTAGCAAGGGTTGATGTCCACACTTCCCCTGTTCCTTTAATGGGTAATGCTTTTAATTTGGAGATTTTTGCCCCAGAGCAAAGCCTAACCTGTAGAGGTATAGCTGTGTTTGTTCTCCCTGCCTCCCAGCCATTCACACCTGTGAGCTCACCTTCTGCCATCGCTTTCCTTGGATAGTTGCTGGAGGGTCAAAGCCATAGAGCTTGCAATGTGCAAGCCTGCCCTGGTGGTATTTTAATGTCCATTCTTGCAGGTGCAAAGGTACCCTTGCCATTTAACTCAGTAAATCTTAACCCAGAAGGGGAATGAGGCCTTTAGGCATGTATAGAAAGCCATGCTTTCAGATGGGTCTCCCCCATTTGACTGTCCAATAGCAGGAAAAAAGGCTTTTTCAAGGTTTCTCTGGACATCCTAGCCTCAGAAGAAGGTTTAGAAAGCCTATTTTTAACAAAGCGAGTGGCCTCAGTATCAATCAGAAAATCCAAAAGCTGATTTCCCACAGTCGTGGTCACCTGCGGTTGCACAGGGTGCTATTGATGGATGCAGGATTGAGAGGAGGTCCTGGGCCCTGTCGTTCTTGTTCACTGTCATTCTCAGCTCACACACTTGATGTGCCACCTGTTTACCTTCAGTTCAGTTCAGTTCAGTTCAGTTGCTCAGTCCTGTCCGACTCTTCATGACCCCATGAATCGCAGCACTCCAGGCCTCCCTGTCCATCACCAACTCCCGGAATTCACTCAAACTCATGTCCATCGAGTCAGTGATGCCAGCCAGCCATCTCATCCTCTGTTTACCTTCAAGAATGTTATTTAGGGTGTGACACTCTTTTTCAGTGTCCCTCCTGTTGGCAGTATGCACGTTGTGGGGTCCCACTGTCAAGTGCCCCATTCATGTGGAAGTCTGGGGNGCCAGCCATCTCATCCTCTGTTTACCTTCAAGAATGTTATTTAGGGTGTGACACTCTTTTTCAGTGTCCCTCCTGTTGGCAGTATGCACGTTGTGGGGTCCCACTGTCAAGTGCCCCATTCATGTGGAAGTCTGGGGCTTGAGGCCTCCCACCTTGTGCTGAGTCCCTTGTGAGGCTCCTCGATTTGGTCTAGCTCTCTCCTGTGTTAAGGCAGCTGCCAGCTACGAGGCCTGTTTCACTCTCCACTGTTCCCTTTTCTCCTGAACATGGTTCCTGCCATTAAAAACTTTGAAGGCAATCTCAGCACGTTGAGACATAGGCATTCCTAAAGCCCCTTCCACCTTTTGCAGTTTCTTCTGAATACTGAGGTTGCTCTCACCAATAAAAACTATTAAGCTTTAAAAAATTCTCTGGGGTCTTAGGATCTGTATCTGCATGTTGTCTATAAGCTTTAAAGACTCTTTCTAGAAATTCTGAAGATTCTCACTCAGTTTCTGTCTTACCTCCCTGACTCTATTAAGGCTTCCTTGTTTTGATCCTGGGTCCTGCAAGAATGCAGTCTTGATAATGTTCAGCATTTGAGCCCCAATTAGGATCCGCTGTTGGTGTAGCTATGCTTGCAGCAGCACATACTGAATTACCAGGGGTTTCTGTAT
This sequence comes from Neotragus pygmaeus, assembly GCA_006410875.1. NCBI lineage: Eukaryota > Metazoa > Chordata > Mammalia > Artiodactyla > Bovidae > Neotragus > Neotragus pygmaeus. The sequence continues at coordinate 327,936 of SJYV01031018.1, forward strand.
GAAGCCCATCTGCCTCCTCCCTAGCTTTATTCAGCACCATTCTATGTTCTTCGAAGTGTGGGTGGTGTTTAATAAACTTTCAATATCTGCCCAGATTGGGTTGTGGGTTGCAGAAATTGAAAAGACACTTTTCATTTTCTGTGGGTCATCTCTATAAATTGGCATATATATATATTTTTGGCTGTGCTATGTGGCATGCAGGATCGTTGTTCCCTGACTAGGGATGGAACTGGTGCCCCCTGCAGTGGAAGGGCAGAGTCTTAACCACTGGACTACTAGGAAGTTCTGGCATATTGTTCTTCTGATTAATTAAACCTGAAATTGAAGAAAGAGTAGACCCAAATAAATGCCATCAACTGCCCAGTCTCAGCATTTACACCCTCAGTGTGGATTTGCCGTAATGGTAGGATTGCCCTGAGTTTGGATGTTTCTCTGGTGGATATGATCAGACTTCCCTGGTGGCTCAAATAGTAAAGAATCTACCTGCAATGCAGGATACGTGTGTCCAATCCCTGGAGAAGGAAATGGCAACCCATTCCAGTATTCTTGCCTGGAAAATTCCATGAACAGAGGAGCCTGGCAGGCTACAGTTCATGGGGTCGCAAAGACATGGACACGACTGAGCTACTAACTTTCACTTTCTGGTGGATATGAGAGGGGAGACCATTCCTATTTCTTGATTCTCAGAGACACGGGCAACCGTGGCCCAGAGGCTGTGGCTCGGGCACTGGCAGGGAAGGAGCAGCAGCCCCATCACATGGGGGTGGAGGAAGAACAAGCAGAGTGTTCTACTGAATTAATAGCAAGTCCTCTTTTTCCTTAGGATCAGGCAGAATGGCTTTCTTTGCCTTCCCTTTTTATTGAACGTAGTCTTATTTTCTTTGCACAGGTTTACTCAGATAGACAGAGAAGGCAATGGCACCCCACTCCAGTACTCTTGCCTGGAAAGTCCCATGGACGGAGGAGCCTGGTGGGCTGCAGTCCATGGGGTCGCTAAGAGTCAGACACGACTGAGCAACTTCACTTTCACCTTTCACTTTCATACATTGGAGAAGGAAATGGCAACCCACTCCAGTGTTCTTGCCTGGAGAATCTCAGGGACTGGAGAGCCTGGTGGGCTGCCTTCTCTGGGGTCGCACAGAGTTGGACACAACTGAAGCGACTTAGCAGCAGCAGCAACTCAGATACAATGACATAAAAAATTACATTAGATTTTCATCACACTTTTCTTCCTACTTAATAAATAAATCTAGCTGCAAAATTGTATTATGATTTAAAGATCCATTTTTGGCCATTTTGTTCTTGAGCCTAAAGTCAAGCTGTGCTATCAAAAACTACCATCTTCTCCATGGATTCATAACTGAAAGTCCCTAGTTTTAGAGAATGCAGCCTAGAAATCTTGAAGAGGGAACTGGATTAACATTTTTGATTTGGAAAGTGCTTTACTTCCAGGTGGTCACCACGGCAAAGTCTTTCTACCATTGCTTGCTGTGGTCACCAAGAAGCTCAGTCCCCAATAGCCAGTTCTTAATAAGTGACAACCTGACATAGACATGGTCAAACAAGACCAAGCCAAAACCAAAATAAAATGAGACAAAACCAGGAGTCCCTGAGCCTTTAACCCATTGTCTGCCACAACCCCACCAGGTGGGCCTTCAACTCATGATCTATATGGACAGTCTTACACAGGTATACCTTTTTAACAAGGTTTCTCACCCAAAGACAGCTTCCAAATCCCAAAGCCACTTCTTTGCTACAAAATGAAACTAAACGCTAGACGTCAGTGGCTCCTCCCTGAGGAGATCGGGGTGGGTAGCCCTAGGAACAAATGGCCCAGGAAGCTGCTTGAACTTGCTCACAGGCTCTCAATACGGGCAAGGGGCTGACAAACTACAGGCAGAAGCTCCCTCTGGACTTCTCTTCTTGTAGACTCAGCAAACCTATTACCAGATCAGGTTCATCCTCCCCGAAGAACAGCAAGCCAAAATGCTGAGATGCCAAGGTTTGCAGCAAACTGAGGATTTATTTGCAAGGCAGCCAAGCGAGGAAACAGGAGAGGGCATCTCAAATCTACCTCCCCAGTGCAAGAGACGTGGGGTACTGATATAGGATAGCCAATAAAGAAACAGGGCGACTGGAGGACGAGGGAATGTGGGGAAAGGTGACTGGGAAAAGGTGCAAAAATCCTCATTCTGCACAAGCATAACTAAGCTACAGGCCTTTGCCTGTTCAAAAGGTCACTTGTGCCTGCCTAGTTGAGGCATCTGTGGTTAAGAGTCTGAACTGGCTGACCCATCTCGAACAGGATGTAGCTAACTCTTAAGTTTCTGGAAAACAACTCGGGCTAATATCTCATTGTCTAGGCTACATGCAGATTGGAGGACAAGAGTTTTGTAGCAAGTTGATTAGTGAAGGCAGGTTACAGGTGAAATGGATTTAACTGATGATTTCCCATGGTTGCACTCCTGAAAGATCTCTAAGTTAAAACTTAGCTCTGTGTTGCAGAGCACGGGCTCTAGAATGCTCGGGCTGCAGTATATGTGTCTCCCAGGTTTTAGAGCACAGGCTTAATAGTTGTGGTGCACAGGTTTAGTTGCTCCAAGATATGCGGGATCTTCCACGCTCTGCAACAAGAGAAGCCACCGAACTGAGAAGCTGGTGCTCTGCAGCTACAGAGTAACCCCTGCCTGCCACAACTAGAGAAAAGCCTGTGCAGCAACGGAGAGCCAGCACAGCCAAAAATAACTAATGAATTAATTATAAATAAACTTTAGCTCTATGCAATTATATTCTTTTCCATACTTATTTGAATTCCTAATGATATCTATTCTCTTTGGAATAGGAGGCCTACCTAGAACAAGGAATACCACATCTGTACCATTATTGCAATGAACCCCAGTGAAGTATCTTTCAATAGTTCCTTCCTTCTCACTTTGTGTTCAATTTTATTTGACCAAGCTCCTCTGGTTTTATTTCCTGAAGCCAAATATAACCCTGCATTTAATGGATGCAGCAGCTGGGAATTGCTGAGAAGGGTCCCCTGCCCTCCTACCACCTTTCCCTTTCTCTCGGGAAAGGAGGAGTCCTGGACACATGTGAAGTTACTTATCTGTGTGGGCTCACTAGACAAGCCCGCTTGAATCTTGGTTGTGAATTACCAGCTGTGTGGACTTAGGCAGATGACTCAAGCTCTCTGTTCCTTCCTCAGTGAAATGTGGTGGCTAGGAGGATTAAATGAAGCCATGTTTGTAGAGCTCTGGCAGACAGATTGCCTGATAAATATTCCTAGTTACCCAAGTCAGGTCAGTTCACCTCCTGCCTACATCTCCTCCACTGCCACCTACTTGGGTCCTTTCGATGATGTGTTCCCTCTTGTATTTCAAACTTTCATTCCCTTAACATTGAAACACAGTTGGCTGATCTGTTTTAAAACACCCTCCCCTTGGTCCTGGATCTTTCTGGTTCCATCCTTCATTGCTTGTTCCCTTGGTCCCATCTCTCCATCCCGTGGCCTCCTGCACCCTGGCACGTCCAAGGTCACCAGTATTCTCCCTCCTGCTGCCAGAGTGGCTGCAGTCTGGCCAACATTCTCACCACAGCAGTGCACTGTCCCCACTCAGGGGCGCTCTCTACCCTCTGAGATGTCCTCTGCAGGACCTGTCCTGCACTGAGAGCACTGTTCTTCCCACTGGAAACAGGCCCACCGCCCAAGACGCAAGTTAGACCAGGACACGTTACCAGTGAAAGTGTTTAATAGTTAAATTATTTAAATAGACTTTTCCATTTCCATGGGAAATCATAATTGTATTCACTTTTGCAAGAGCAGGGATAAAAAGAGTGCACACCCCTTGGAGGGAATGAAGAGCTAGCACTGCACGTGGTCACCAGTCACTGCCAAGATGGGAGGGAGGGGCCCCACGAGGCCAGGGAGTCCACAACCAACAGGGGAAACACTGGAGAAACCAGCACACACGTTACTCAGGTTGGGAGCAAAATGAAAACCCAGCACCACTGGCGGGCCATATGGAGAGGTCAGGGACTCGAATACAACACCATGGAGAATGCCAGCCCCTTGCGACAGATGCAGGGGTGATGCAGAATTCAGAGGATGGAGCAGCGAAAGCACGGGTAGACTAAGGCTGCCAGTGTCAGGCCCATAAGCTTTGCTTCTCAGAATTGTGTTTGATTGGGGCGGGAGGTGGTGTGTAGAAAGGGGAGGGTGGGGCTAGTGTCCACTGAGAGGTGGTGCAGGGGGGTGTCAAAGTAACGTTTTGCAGCTGGCATATAGCTGCCTCCTCACCTCCTTGAAGCTCACATGGGAGGCGAGAATAGTGCTGCCCTGAGACGGAATGAAGAGATCTGGGCACAGGACCCAAGAATTCTATTTGAATAAGGTCTCTGTGACAGTATATCCTTTTCCAAATGCCTCCCTCATAGGACATGAAAAATAGAAATTTTTCTTGATGTATTTGACTGCTCCCACCCCCACAAATGAAATCAGACAAAATGAAATTTCTGCTGGCTTTGGCCCATGGATTGGCCTCCACTCTTTCCTCTGTCTGGTTTGTCGATGGAGAGCAAAGCCCCCATCCTTTCCTTGCCTGGGGATCATCTCCAGAGAGAGACGCCTGCACCCTGGCCAGCATCGAAAGCCAGGCAGCCCAGCCTCCCCCACACCACACCAGGTGAGCCCTCAGGGCTGCCGGGGCTCCCTCCCTCCCGAAGCAAGAGCTGGCGTCTCTGGGAGCTGAAGTGTGGAAGGAGGCCCTGCTGTCTGCCACGGGTTGAGGCTGCTTCCCTTGACTCCAGCTCAGCCTGAGATGGGAAAGAGGCGTTTGTTTTCTTTTTATCCTGTTTGCATTTTACTTAATAGAGGTGACAAGTTTGTGTGTGTGTCTGAGAGAGAGAGAGAGACATGGAGAAAGATAGGGTAACGTGTGCATGCATCTTCCTACATATGGAACCCCAAAAGGACACGCTCACCGCTCTAGTTGGACCTGGGAAAATCTGAGGTGAGGGAAACAGGTGTCCTGAATGGGAACAGTTCCACAGCATAAACACACGCACGCATGCGCGCGCGCGCACACACACACACACACACACACACACACACACACACTCCAGTACACACATTGACACGCATACAGTACAAATGAGCACAAATGCCCTGCTGCGCACAGCTGTTTTCTAATGTAGAGAATTTACAAAATATAGAATTTGGTATATTTGTTAGCTCTCCAAGGTTTTCAGTAATACAAAATAAAAAATACAAAGAGACAAGTTGGGATCCCTGGCCTCCCTCCGCAGTGGCATCCTGGTTTGCTTGTGGGCCTCTTACACGCATACAACTAGCACAGTCTAAAGAAGGGCACAGAAACGTGTTTTGTTTTATTTAATAAATATTTTCTTTTTTTCTCAGAACCACCACTCCTTGCTCCGAGTCCTCTGGCCTCCCCCTCGCAGTTAGTTCTGCCCCCTCCTGGGGCACCGGCTGTGGGTTGTGGGAGGGGCCCGCGATGAAGGCCGCGGCCCATCCAAAAGCCAGCACTCCTGCCGAGGCCTGCAGAGCCGCTGCCGAGGCCTGAATTCACACAGAAAAGCAGCCCCGGCCGGGCCAGGGTGGCGCCGCCTCCCGCCGCCGGAGGCCGAGCTCCGCGGTCCTGCGCGCCGGCGGCCCGCCCTGCCGAGCCGATCCCTCCTGCCGCTCCGCTCCGCGCGCGCGGCAGCTCCCGTCGGTCAGAAAACTCGAGGTTCCGACCGCGACCGCGTGTGGCGGCGCCTTCAACAGAGGGAGGCATCTTTGGTCAGCTTGGTGCTCGCAGGACGCTGGCACCCCGGGCCTCGCACGGAGACCGCCAGCCCTCCCCCCGCAAGGGCAGAGGCTGCTTCTGGAGTCAAAGTGGGAAATCAGGGCGGCCTCGCGGGCTGGGGCGAGGCTCCCGCCGTGTCTCTGGAGGCCAGGCTGCCTGGCGTCCGCGGCGGCTGCTAACTGGGCGGGGGCCCTCCGTTGAGGAAGTAGGTCATCATCTCGCCTTTGCCCTTGACCTTGACCACACCCCGGCACTCCAGCTGGTACGTGTTGGCGGCCAGCACCTGGTACATGTCTGTGGTGACCTAAGAGGCAAAGGAGGAGAGAGGACCTGACTGCCCCTGACTCGGAAGGGTGGGTGCCAGCCTCACTGTGGGGCAGCTCCCCCAGGGAAGGGCCTCAGAACCCAGAAGGAGGCAGCACCCACTCCCGGCCAGGTGGGGTGGCCAGCCCGCGGTGCACCTGTGGACACGCAGTGCCTATGGCCATGCCCCACAATGAGAGAGCTGCGGAAGCTGAGGGGAGCTCTCAGGAGCTCACAGCCCTCCCACTCCCCACAATCCACGCCCAGGTGTTTTACCAAAGCCTCACTCCAGACCTTTCACAAAGTTCTAGAAACTGGTTTTCCATCACAGACGGTTTGAGAACCACTGCTGATCTCATTTCATCTTCCCATGAGGTTAGAACTATGATCTCAGGCTCGGAAAACCTATGCCACTTGCCTGAAGTCACGCAGCTGATAAATGCTAGAGCCCAGATTCACTTCAGATCATGCTGCCCGCCTCTGCTTTGGCTTTTGGAGCAAAGAGGAGGACTCACAGGCAGGGTCAGTAACGACAGGACACCACCGCAGGGCGAAGGGCCGAGCAGAGGTGACAGGAGGAGCGGTGAGACTAAAGCTTCAGCACAGGGTGATCCACCAGCCACTTCTGAGAATGGCCAGCACCCCTGCCGGGCCCCGCCCACACCTGCTGTCCAGCCAGGAAGGGGCAGCGCATTCTGTGAAAGGCAAGCCCTACGTAAAGGTAGGTGCCCGGCTGTCGGCTACTGGCTGAGCCCCTCACATCTGTGTGTGTGTGTGTTTGGCGGGGGAGGTTGAAGCTCTGTAAACACTCCTCCTCTCTCTCCATCTCTCCTCAGGACCCCCACTCCCACCTTTCTGTCCCATTCTCTCCCCCCCGCCACCCTCCCTCCCCAGGATGGAGGTGNGAAGAAAAGAGCTTGCAGCCTTGTTTGTAAGAAGTGATTCACTGAGGGCCTATTTTATTATAAGATAAATTCTTTTTCTTTTCCTGAGGTATCTTATACCTAGGATGATCTCAGATATTTTAGATGAAAAATTCAATATCATAAAGAAATGATCTACTTAAGACTATAAAAAAGAACATAGAGACCTGATGCTAACTCCTAGATAAATTGGCTACATATCCATCCCAACAAACACAAAGTATACCTCCTACCTGAAATTGTCATTGCTTGTTTATTCAGGCTGGTTTACTGCAAATTCAGGATTTTATGATCCCCCTTGATTCAAATTTTTCTACAAAGACATAATCTGAGAGTTCAACTTTAATATGAGCAACCATGATTTCAGTGGGGATCCACTCTTTGATGTCAATCTAATGTCAGTATATTTCACGTTGTATAAGCAGTAATTTATGAGTTATCCTTGGAACATTTGGTCTAGTGTCTCTTAGCCACAGGCATGAAGGGCTCACCACAATTCTACATTCCAGATGAAACATACTACAGTAAGAACATGAAATCAAACCATGTCTTTGTTCAAGATTAATAGTAATTTAAGTTATTTTAAAGAAAAATAAGGAAATACAGAAAAATAAGCCTGAAAAACAATTTAGTTAGGGTTGCCACAGACCTTTCTGTTTCACTTCATGTACAGTTTGTAAAGAAAAAGAAAAATCAATGATCTGATCTTTTTTCCCTTCATCATCTGAATTTGGATCTCTTATTTGGAAAGCCAGGGTATGTGGTGTCTCTGATTGGTTCACGTCCTTTGGAGGGTTCCAAAGAGAGACTGTTCATGCTCTATGAATAAGCAGTACTGACATACTTTACCAACATATGAGTAAACAAAAGCATATCAGCAGTTAAATTCATTTTATGAGCCGAGCGAAACAGAATATTCTTAAGTGGAATGGAAATGACAACGGAATAGAGGACAGGGCTGGGAGCTTCACGTCTCTCAAAACAGAGAAAGAGCCCGGGGGGACAGTAACACCTCCAAACCATTCTGATAATAAGGAGGGAGATTCTCTGAGCCTGACATCGTTTAGATGGCCTAAGAAAGAAGTCTTCTTGTAGCTAAACTGCTAAATTTAATTTATCTGGGAAAAATAGGTGAGCTAATCTCTCTTTTATTTGCTTTATTTTTTTTTAATTGAAGCTTTTGTCAGACTTTCTCATTTTCATGGTTGGAATACAATTAAATTCTATAGACAGATGGGCTTTAGCTGTGCTAATTACCATGGTGATCAATTAACTCAGTTGCTGTTTAGAACAGAGAAAGCTATATAAACAACAATCTAGACATTTTCTCTAAGACCATTGTAGAAACCTATCAAGAATATAACTCATAAAATATCCAAATGGCCATGTTGTTGTGGTACAATGGGCTTCTTTATTTATTTGATATCTTTACCATATACCTCTATCCTAGCAGGAAACATGCATCCAGTCAATTTGGCCCAAAAGATCATGATAAATGAAGTGAACTGCTACACAGCTAGCTTTTGGGGTGGCATGACTGTTGACTGGAGGCATCTTCAGATCTTTCCTACTGGGACTGCATGCATGTACTGGGGAGTTGGATGTTTCATGTGTCAGAGTGAATATATCTGGACAATGCAGAAACTGGCTACTTTCAGAACAGTTTGCACTATATTATCCACGTATGTGTATAGCATCAAGACATTTAAAAATTAAACTATAATATTAACTAATTATATGCATCCACATTAAAAGCACTTACAAGGACATTTGGAAATTCCTATGCAGCCACTACACATTTCCTAATGAAATATCTCTACAGGCTAGAGAGTAACATAAACTAATATTGACAGGCAATACATGTCAAAATATTGAAAGAATCTTCACTAACTCTAAAGCAGAGGAAGAAAAGGATCTATGCAGATGTCAACCCAGGAACTGAATTGGCTTTTCCTCATGATAAAGACTGACTGTTAGCTCAACCAGTCAGGCTCCATATAGAAACAAACATGTTCATTATGTTTGTTTGTGCGGATGCCTTTGTGAATGATAGGGTTGGGGAGAAAGCTAGACTAACATTCCTTCCCTGCATCAGTCCTAACATTCTACTGTATCCTCCTGTTAATATCATCTACAAACGGAAACAATGGACAGCAAAATGCATGTGTGTTAGAGGAGAAAAAAGTCAAGTGTATGGTATGATACCCCTGGAAAAGGAAAGGGAAACCCACTCCAGTATTTTTGCCTGGAAAATTCCGTGGATGGAGGAGCCTCATAGGCTACAGTCCATGAGGTCGCAAAGAGTCAGACATGACTGAGTGACCTCATTTTCTTTTCACTTTCATGCTATGACACATTGAGCAAACCATTATTCCTCCAAACTCAGCTGGATAAAATTTAACTATGGCTATGACCAAGTTATGTTTCAACTTGAATTCAGGAGCAATTTCACCAGTGAGCTTTCTACATATTCCTACTCACCCCTTGTACCCCTCACCCAAACAAGTAACCTTTGTCTTCTCTGAGCAAGCACAGCATTTTATTCATANGTTATGTTTCAACTTGAATTCAGGAGCAATTTCACCAGTGAGCTTTCTACATATTCCTATTCACCCCTTGTACCCCTCACCCAAACAAGTAACCTTTGTCTTCTCTGAGCAAGCACAGCATTTTATTCATACATCTATTACAACTTCTAATACATTCTGTTATATAAAATGATCCAAAGTGCGTGAGTCTTATCTGGCCTACTAGCTACCTTGTTCTTTGGAGAAAAGTGAGTCCTATTCATCTTTGTCTTCAAAGCCCCAAGTCCACTGACATGCTCATAGGATGTAGTCATTAAATATTTCCTATGAGAAATTATTAACATGTTTCTGAGCTCATCTTCAAATGGTAGAAAACTAACTAAACAAATCTATAACTTTCTAAACACGTATTTTTTGTAACTAATTGGACTGAGTCAAGACACTTCCATGGTTTCCAATTAGGACTAATCGTACAGGGAGGACAAAACAGAAAAGTATAGAAACTACAACTAAAGTACAATGAATAAAGTGTATTTGAACTTATAAATAGATCCCAATGGTATTTCTAAACTACAGTGACATTGTTTTTGAGATGAGTTGATTACAAGTTACTGTAAAAGAATAAACAATGGTTTGAATAATTTTCCTCAATCACAGCTGAAATCAAAACATAAGACCCTATTTGTCATTACTGTTACATTTTGTTTTACATGATTGTTCTCACTGCAGAAACAGGAAAGTAAAAACATTTCTTGCCTAAGGTACACTGAAATTTAAGAAAAGTAAGTGTGTGTGCTCAGTTGTGCCTGACTCTTCGCAGCACCATGAATTGTAGCCCACCAGGCTCCCCTGTCCATGGAATTTTCCAGGCAAGAATACTGAAGTGGGTTGCCATGTTCTTCTCTAGGGGATATTCTCAACCCAGGGATGGAACCCACATCTCCTACATTAGCAGACAGATTCTTTACCACTGGGCCACCTGGGAAGTCCCAAGACAAGTAACTATCAACCCACAAAGTTGCATTTATAAACTGTTTTTATCCTGCTTTTAAGTTATTACACTAACTTTAATCTATAAACAATCACAAAATATAAGTAATCTTCAAACCTTCAATAAACAAGGTGGGCATCCCATAGATGAGAATATTTTTTCATATTCTTAGCACATTGAAAGGGACCATAAAGTACAAAATTGTAGCAGCAAATTTTCTTAAAAATGAAAATATACACATGTATATATAGACTTGAAAGTATATGTATTGAAAACACTAAAAGTTAACAAGAGATTATATTACCTTCAATACGCAGTATATACCTTAAAATGCATCTCCTTATGTGATAAAATGTTATGCTATAAAATAAAGTAATAAAGGCATGATAAAGTATTCCCTGTTGGAGAGTGACATCATCTTCACTGCATTCTCAAAATAATTGAAAACATGTTCTCACTGAGTGTGTGCTTGCTCTCTCTCTCCAAGCATGTGCATGTGTGTGTACTATGTGTGCAAATGCATGTGTAGGTCTTCTGTTCATACTCTTGATTTTTCTTACAGTAAAGAAAAACCACTAGCTGAGTTCCCAGCAGGTTGAGACATACTAATTTCTCAGAGTTTCTTCAGTTATATATCTGTTTATATATTTAAGAGGTCTTGTGGTCTTTAGGTTTCAAAAATGGGTAATGCTAAGCCTTTTTATTAGGGAAAACCTCCAAACAAACTAATAAAATCTTGAACTTCCATCAGAGCAGCATTTTAATGTATTTATTAAATGATTTGCTTCCTGAAGAAATCAATGTTATTCATTACTGGCAGTTCTGACACAATATTGTATTGCAAACAGGAAAATGGGAAAATTAGTTGTTTAACCTATGAAAACAGTGGGAAACTCAGTTGCTCAGCCTATGAATACAGCTTTAAAAATTCTGTATCTTCCCTCAAATGGCATTGAAAATCTCAAGGGACGATATAACTGTTTTAATAAGTCTCAGTTATACTGTATTTTAAAAGTAACACCAGGCATATACTTAAAGGAAACAAAATATAGCCAGCTAATATATTTGCTTAATGCAGCTTAATTATTACATATACTACATAATAACACTCATGTTGCTCTGTTATTGTTTCAGACAGAAAACATTTATTTTGTTCTGTAAAGCAAGAGATGGTACTTTAAAACATCAACTCACAATATTAAGCAGAACCATTAATCATCTGGATTTTTGCTACATTATGTTTTTTAAAAGAAGCAAATTACAAAATGTACTATTATGGATTTACTTCAAAAAATAATTTTGGGGTTATTTACTAGCCAGTATGAAATGAGTGTCATCTTTTCTATTTTATGGGTATTTAGGCTATACAATGAGAATTGATTTTCTGAGTGATAGCCCTAAGACCTTGCAGCAGTCTCACTTATCAAAGAAAGATTCACTTATATTCTTACATTGTACTTACCAGGGAAGAAAAGTAAGGGACTATACTTCACAAAATCTCCTAAAGAAAAGTTGCAATAACCTTCAGTTACCAAGATAAGCACACCTAGATAATTTAGAGCTCCCATTTCCAAGTGATATGTGCAATAAGGATTATAGATTTTAAAATATTTTACATTTATGAGTATTTTTATATATTCCAGATTATTCCCCAGTTTATTACATAATTAGAAGAAATTTTTAATTAAAATTTTGAAGCAAGAAAATTATACATATAATATTTGAATCACCAGTAATACTGAGTAAAATGAAAAAAAAAATCAAAGAATATACAAACTGAAGTACTAAACAGGAGGTTGCATTTATATTTTCAGATTCCAGACTATTTGGCAGCTGAGGTTTAAGACNTGTGCTGGTCTCTACCTCAAATGCCCTTCCTCCTCTCCCAGCAAAGTCCTTCCCAGACACATCTGCCTCAACCAGCATTCTCTCGATATTTTCTGCTCCATCTCCAAGGCCCAGGGCACTGCCTCCTATCACATAAATTGTCTTTCATGGTGGGCCTCATTAAGCCTAATTGTGGCTTAACTATTTCTTAGTGTGCGGCCACAAATACAGCAGAAGCTCCCACACACACCCCCTTGACCACTCACTAAATCAGAAATGTCATCAGTCCTCAAAACTCTTCCCTCCACCAACCTCCTCTTCAGGTCCATCAAGCCACAGGTAGCTTTTTACCCCATGTGCTATTCCCAGGCTGGGCTGTCACCCTCACTGGTGACAGCCATGCTTCCCAGGGAAGACATCATGCATCTGTAGGGCAGGATCTACCACACAAGGCTCCCAGCTGCCTGCCCAGCTCCTTGTCAGCCTGCCACTCAATCCCCAGTCCTGGTCCAGCCAGGAGCTGGGGCAGCTCACAGAAACATACATGCCAGGAGAGAAGTGCAGATCAGAGGAGGTGGGGAGGTGGAATGAAAGAAAAACAAGGATGCAACATCATGGGAAACCAGGGGTGATGTTTACACAAAAGCACAGACTGCTCATCAGTTAAAGCCACCCCCCAGCTGGCTCTGGTCTGGGTTTCCAGCACCTGATGCAAAATGAAAACCTGATCCAGTCTGCAGGCATGTGCCCACCAGCCTGCACGGCCAGCTCCTCAGGGAAAGCCAGTTCCCAGCACTCAGGCCAGAACAAAAGATCTCCTGAGGACCTTCACGACACAATATTGACTTTTAAGAATCCATATTTCAGTTTAATGTGCTAATTTTGAGAACTGAAATACCAGTATCTTTGTTGGTGAATCACTGTTCCTTTTTTAAAAATTTGAAATCTGAATCATTTTTGGCCTGAGACATTTCTGGGAGGGAGCTGATAAATACATTAAAATTTTGACAAAGGACTGCTCTTTCGGAAAGTATTCTTTATCTCCACCATCCTCAAGAGGTAGAGAGCAGTGCTTGACAAAGCTGTTTCTTTTGAAAAAGTAACTCTTATTCTGAAAGTCTGGGTATCCTTGACAAGATAAGGACAAGACGAGCCACTGAGACACCTTGAACCTTATCAAGCAACACAGAGTTGTGTTTCTCAGATTGTTTAGTGGATGCAGTAGCGGAGCAAATAGGCAAGCGTGCTGATGTACGTGGGTTTTCCCTGCACTATTCTTGCAGCTCTTCTGTAGAGTTAAAAAGTGTCAGAATAGCAGACTGGAGTAATAAACAACAAAAGGAATACAAAGAAGATGTATAGCACAGGAAATATAGCCAATATTTTATAATAATTTTACTTGGAGTATAATCACTATGCTGTAAACCAACAACCAGAGAAGGCAATGGCACCCCACTCCAGCACTCTTGCCTGGAGAATCCCATGGACGGAGGAGCCTGGTGGGCTGCAGTCCATGGGGTCGCTAGGAGTCTGACACGACTGAGCGACTTCATTTTCATTTTTCACTTTCATGCACTGGAGAAGGAAATGGCATCCCACTCCAGTACTCTTGCCTGGAATATCCCAGGGACAGGGGAGCCTGGCGGGCTGCTGTCTATGGGGTTGCACAGAGTTGGACATGACTGAAGCAACTTAGCAGCAGCAGCAGCATACCCACAACTAATATTATATTGTAAATCAACTATACTTCAATCAAGAAATAAATAATAAATACAGAAATTGAAGAAAATTATATAGGGTTTTGGTTCAAAGATTTTCTAAACAAGTAGTATATAGCTCTGCCTGTTTTGAAACTGGCCCAGGGCCTCTGCTCAGAACTTTCCCCTTTCTCCTGCAGCAGTCCTGCCCCCCAGATACCACAGCATCTACAAAGCTCCTCAAAGCCACCCAACAAGGGCCAAAGCATTTGACAAAGAAGGAATCCAAGGAAGATACGTGGACTCAACTTATCTCCACATCCTCACCATTTCTTTCCCCAGTTTGTGTAGATTAGAAGAACCTTCACATCACCTAGATCTTGCTTACACACACATAGAAACCACTTAGAACTTAGCAATAACCTCTTTCTGAGTTCCGGCCTCTCCCATGGGGAGCCCTGTGCCCTTGGCACACAGCATCCCCCACAAAGCCACTCTGGTGGGCAGAGTGGGTAGAAAAGGCGGGAACTGAGAAAAATGGTGTCCTGTGCTCACCCCCATGCAGAGGAGGCACCTCTAGGCCCTGGGAGAGCTCTGCTGTGTGATGGGCACCACCCCTGCCCCTTGGGCAGGGACATACGATAACATCAGCCTCCTTGGACTGGCTCGTGGAAGCAGGATGGGAGAGTGGGTTGGGGAGCCCCCTCAAGTCCTCAGCACTCTGAGCCAGGCTCACCGATCTTCATCTGGAAGTTGTTGAAAGAGTGCTCGTTGATGTACTTCATTTGGTCCATCAACTTCATGGCGAAGTCGGCCAGGGCTTTGATGTGGGTCTTGCCCACCTTGTCGTAGGTGGAGTCATTGAGGCCCGAGGCGGCCATGTAGGTGCTGCCGATGGTCTTGATCTTTTCCAGCTGCCGGAACCGGTCCTCACTAATGATCTGGGAAGAAGGAGGCCAAACCTGGGTCACCCCGAAGTTGGGTACTGAGGTCTGCAGGGGAGTGCAGCAGCACAGCCCCTCACCCTGGTTCACACAGAGGGGCCCGTCTCTGTCACCAGCTCAGGGTCAAGGCTCGGTGCTCCCCAACAGGCCTCCTCCAGTGCTCCTCTGCTGGCTGTCCAGGGTCTGCGGGCCGTGAGCCCAGCCACACACAGGAGCCCCTGGGGCCAGGTCACGAGTCACCTCTGGGGCTTTTTCCCCTAATATGCATTGGCAGCCGTCCTTCCCTTTGCTGGCTAAGGTCCCCAGCCCTCCCAGGGAAACCTCCTCACTGTTGTCCAGCAGGCCACTCTCTCCTGTCTCCAGGATCTGCTGGAAGCCTGTCCACATCCATTTCAGCCAACTCCAGTAACCGCAGTGCCCGGGAGTCTCAGGGGCTGCTGCTGACCTGCCTGGTCCCAGCTCCACCATCTCTCTAGTGTTTGTGCTCCATGCCCCGGCCCCCGCATTCCTGCTGGGCTTGCCCCTCTCACCCTCACCACATGGTGAGCTCCCAGCACCGGGACTGCTCTACTGGGTATAGTATTCCTCAGGGCCTGGCACACACTAGGTACTCAACAAAGAAATGTCTTTGCTTCTGCTTCTGCTGTTCAAGGCTTTGCAACTTGGTCCCACCTCCTCCTTTAGCTTGGGAATCCCTCCTCCCTTGGACTCTCTCAAACACTAAGTCCCAGCCCAAGGCCCTGTCCAGCCTGAGATGGCACAAGAGGAATGGCAGGTGATGGGGGTGGTTGGCGAGTCAGCCAGGCAGGGCCTCGATGGGGCAGCTGAGGCTGAAACCTCAGCTCTGCCGCTTACAGGCAGTGACCCGAGGCAAGACGCTTAATGTCTGTGAGTCTGGGCCTCCCCATTGTGACATGGTGATGGGGAAGAAATACACGCAGGAGCTTGTGGCTGTGCCTGGGACACAGTCAGGGCTCCTGATGTCTCCACTCACACTGGTGATGGGAAAGGGGGGTATCGGGGCCCAGCTGCACCTCGTCAAAGTCTGCAATGATCTCGTTGAGCAGCCGCAGGCACTCGACGCCCTCGTTGTTGGCCTCCAGTTCCACGTAGAACTCGGAGAAGTTGGCGATGGAGGCGAACATGACGGCCACGCACTCGCATGACTGATAGTAGAGCTCGTCGTTGCGCCGCTCGCGGGCCAGGAAGTGTGCGGCCACGTCCTTGGGCAGGATGTTATGCAGCAGCCGCCGGTTGTAGGCCTGCAGCTCCTCCATCTCTTCCTTCTCCTCTGTGGCCTGGGACAGAGGGCCCGGTCAGAGGGAGCGCAAGCAGCAGGCTGCTTAGAGAAAGGCAGTGCAGCCCGCCTGCGTGCCCACATGGGCCCAACACTTCAGCAAGTGCCAGCTGCATCCTCACTGCTGTCTCTACTTCAGGTTTTCAATAAAGAGCACCTATTACTCTGACCATCAGAAAAGAGAGCTCTGTAAGTGGCTAACTCTCCCCGCCTGCCTCTCGGAAAGCGACACCTATGAGAGCATTGATCCTGCAGGAGGGACCCTGAGTGAAAACAGGTCCCAGAGGAGAAGCTGGACGGATCCTGCCTGCCCCAGATGAAAAGGAGGCAGGAGGGTAAAAGGCTGGTTCAAACCTGTGCCCGCATGGCCCTCTAGCCACCCAAGTGCACTCCAGTTGTCCATTTGCCTCTTCGTATAAGGAAACACACACAGGAAAGCAATTTGATAAAAACCATTTTAGCAGACTGAATGCAGGGAAACCTGCTTAGAGCCCTGCCTGGTCTCCCTGGTTCCCCGAGAGCTGACCCAGTCCAGGACCAGAGGGTGCATGTGCCTCGAGGTGCCACCTGGGCAGGACAGGGACATCACTGATGTCCCCAGGCTTGGGGCCTGGGCCTGGGACAAATTCACCATCCAGGATAAAGGGACAGTGCAGAACCCTCAGGTCAAGAGGCCAATAGTGGCCCACAAGCTGAAGCGCAGGGGTAGTCCGGCACTTTGGTGTGCAAGGAGTCAGCTAACCAGAGTGTTCAAGGGGCACAGGGGTCCAGAAGGGGGGTCTGCTTGCTCCCTCCCCTCAACAGCAAACAGAATGGTCCCTTGAATGGGGGCAGGCAACAGTGTAGGTAAGGCAGGCAGACAGGCAGGCCAAGCATCATTAGCAGGGCTGTTTAAAAGATCTAGCCAGCCTTCTTGGGCCTTCCTTAACTAAACATGGAGGCCCTTCTGTTCACTGCAGCTAGAACCTCCAAAAAGTCCAGGACTATTTCTCAGGGCCCTGGGTCTCCAGGTGGGCAGTGGCTGCCCATGGAGAAGGACCTGCTACACCCATCAAGGCTGCAGGTCTGGCTCCAGGAGGGAAGGAAAAAGCTGAGAGACGAGGTGAGAGGACCCACCTCATTCTTGGGATGGGTGGGTCACACCCAAGGAAGCTCCCGGACACTCAGATGCCAGGGGGGTCCACCAGGCACATGCTGTCTTCCTGCCAGGTGGCTCCTGTGGGGTGGGACACTTTGACCATCCCCTCCCCTAAATTGGGCTTCCCTGGTGGCTCAGTGGTAAAGAATCTTGCAATGCAGGAGATGCAGGTTCTAACCCTGGGTTGGGAAGATCCCCTGGAGAAGGGAATGGCAACCCATTCCAGTATTCTGGCCTGAAAAATCTCATGGACAGAGGAGCCTGGTGGGCTACAGTCTATGGGGTCACAAAAACAGACACGACTTGTGACTAAACAACAATAACTCCCATAAATAAGGGCCCCCTGCTTCTGCTCTGGAACCGGTGTGCCAGCGGGAGAAGGCTGGTGTGGGAGTCCCTCTCCTCCCTGCTGTCCCCGCTGCTTTGAAGATGCACCAGGCTGCCCCGACTCCTGCCCCTACCACCCACGGAGACCACACGCCTGGGGACCCAGGAGCACCTCAGCTCCTCTGATCAGCCCACAGGTGGCAGGAATGCTTTCCCAGAGAGCATCTGCCCAGAGTGTCAGGCAGTGGAGGCTGGGGGTGGGGACGCGGGGAGCACAGCTGCTGCTGGGAACAGAAGCCAAGCACAGAGGTGCTGGTCAGGTGCACCGCCACCTCTGGGAACTCTGCCCAAGACGTGTGGGCAGTTGCCAGCACAGCCAGCAGCTTCTAGGGCTGGGCTCTGCTCAGGCAGGATGGCTCAGGGGTTCACAGGTGCTTGCTGGTCCTAATAAGGTCAAGGCTGTGGGAGGAGACAAGAATGGGTTCTCCTGAGAACCAAGGCCCAGAGGAGGGCCATGCAGGTGTGTGTCTTGTGCAGGTGTTTCAGGGAAGCTGAGGACCCCAGGCTCCCCAACTCCCTGTCAGCACCACACCCACCCATCAAGACCATAGACCCAACAGTTAAATGGGCTGCTAGGCGAGACTGGCAGTGGGGCAACAGACCACCACTCATCCATCAGGGACCGTGTTCAGGTTATTATTTATCCCTCCCCAAAGTGCTGGAGGATGATGGAGATGGAAGGATGCGGGAGCATCATGAGATGCTTCAGTAGAGGCGGGCGGACACACCTGACGAGTAGACACGCTCGCCCCCACACTCACACACAAGCGCATTTTTGCAAAATGGGGAGTGGCCAGCCACTTCCTTGTCAATTTTCGCTTCCTTCCCAACCTTGTACAGAGTGCTTGTGCCTGAGGAAGGACGTGATCAGAGGAAGGAGCACCACATGTGGTGTGTCCAGCAAGGAAGCAGGGCGGTGAGGCGGGGAGCGGGAACAGTGGGGCAGAGAAGGGGGCTCGGGTGGTGGGGAGGCCAGTTCCATTGAACAAATGAGTAAATATGTGAAAGAAATAGAAGGGGAAGTTCTCACTGCCAGTGATAATATTTGCACGCATGGAAGGAGGAAGGCTAGAAGGAAGCCTGAGGTATTCCTTTGGGAATAGGGGTACTGCTACCAACTCATGGTTTTAAATATCAACTGACAGTTACTGTAGTAGTATCCATTCATATGTATGTATGTATGTATGTATGTGTGTGTGTGTGTGTATGTATGTGTGTGTTTTCTATATACTTATATACATTTCAGAACAGTAAGCACACGGGGTGCCCTGATCTGGGTTTCTAAACACCATTCTCCATGAAAAACAACTGGGGCACTTTGAAGGGAAAGTACATGATGAGCCCCAGACAGCATCTTGTGCCAGAAAGTAAAAAAATGCTCAAAGAATGATGGAGACGTGTCAAAGAACACGGAAGCCGACCTGAAGACACACTGACCAGAGCCAGGACACGTGACACATTAAAATAAATAATGAGAGGGGCAGAGTATACACCCCACTGAATTCAATAGGAATCTATGAGTTAGGCTGATGGAGATAAATGAACAAAGTAAATAAGAGGAGGATAAGGAAAGCTCTGGGCTTCCCTGGTGGCTCAGACGGTAAAGAGTCCGCTTGTAAGACAAGGCACCCGGGTTGGATCCGTGGATCAGGAAGTTCCCCTGGAGCAGGAAATGGCAACCCACTCCAGTATTCTTGCCTGGAAAATTCCATGGACAGAGGAGCCTGGTGGGCTACAGTCTATGGGGTTGCAAATAGTTGGACATGACTGAGCAACTAACACACACAAGGAAAGCTCTGCCTTAAAGGAGACTCTCGATTAACAAATGTAGAAGGGGAACTTCCCTGGTGGTCCAGTGGTTAGGAATCCACCTTGCAATGGCAGGGGACATGGGNTAGTTGGACATGACTGAGCAACTAACACACACAAGGAAAGCTCTGCCTTAAAGGAGACTCTCGATTAACAAATGTAGAAGGGGAACTTCCCTGGTGGTCCAGTGGTTAGGAATCCACCTTGCAATGGCAGGGGACATGGGTTCAACTCCTGGAACTAAGATCCCCCATGCTGTGGAGCAACTAAGTCCATACACTGCAACTACAACAGAAGATCCTGCATGCCGCAGCTAAGACCCAGTGCAGCCAAATTAATCAATTTAAAAAAAAAAAGCAAGTGCAGAAGGAATGACAGACACAGGTCATCACAGCTGGCAGGCAGGAGTCAGCCACGGATGCTGGGACTGCTGGGTGAGATTTGCTGAGCCTCCGATTATTGGAGTAATGCCGGAATATCTTTCCACAAAATGCTAACAGGGCACAAAAGGGAAGATGGGGACCTGACAGTGGAGAAATCTGGCAGATGCCCACTTGAGAGGGTGATTGAGGCCAACATCACCAGGGGTGGGACAGGCCAACACAGAGGAATCCTCAAGGTGATGCTCTGAGGGGTGGCTAGTGAGTGTGGCTTCCACGGTTTTCCTCCCAGAAGGCGGGGCCCAAGGCTGGACACAGGACACATCAAGGGTCCCGCACTGAGGGTTACAGCACAAGGACCTCTTCAAGACTGACAGACTGAGGGGCAAAGACAAGAAACATAATGACTCTGCACAGGGTACCTTGGAGGGGGTCCTGGGCCAGAACTGGGACAGCTGACCAAACACGAATGGTTCTGTGAGTGGATGTATTGTGGGTGGACAGTATTGATTTCTTGTCTGGGGGGTTGCATGGGAATAATGCAGAGAGTGTCCTTGCTTTGGGGAGGTAAACACTGGGGAACTGGGGGTGGATTGAGGCATCATGTCAGAAAAGAGAGGGTGATGGAGCAAATGCAGAAAAATGGTTGGGGAATCTGACGAAGGGACTGGTGGAGCTCTTTACACTGTTCTTTTAGCTTTTCTGTAAGTTTAAAATAATTTTTTACAACTTTCTCCCATAAAAGCAGATGAAACCTGGTGGGAGCCTCCGTTTGACCCTATACCCTCACGAGCTGGACAGGGTTCAGGGGTCAGGGGTGAAGGGGTAGTCAGTCACAGGAAGCGGAGTGGCAGGCTCCCCCTCCCTGGCCTCCACCCCTTTCTTTGCAATATACCTGAGTCACACAGCAGCAACCACTTTGGGAGGGGCTTCTGCAGGGCTCATGGGGGAGGTGCGGGCTGAGAGCAGAGGAATGGAGGGAATTGGCTTCAGGCTCCACAGAGTCTGGTCAGCCCCCAGGGGAGAGCTGGGGGCCTACCGGGAGATTCTGCAAGAAGAGGGCCGCGAACCAGCGGGGAGGCGGCTGGGAGGCCGCTCCCTGAGAAGAGAAGATGCAGCCTCACAGTGGGTACCCCCGAGGCCCCTCCCGACCCAGGATTTAGGAGGGGCATTCTGCAGGANTGAAAGTGAAAGTCACTCAGTCGTGTCCGACTCTTTGCGACCCCATGGACTATACAGTCAGGCCAAAATACTGGGGTAGGTAGCCTTTTCCTTCTCCAGGGGATCTTCCCTACCTAGGGATCGAACCCAGGTCTCCTGCATTGCAGGCAGATTCTTTACCATCTTAGCCAGCAGGGAAGCCCCTAAGCTTGTTTCCCTGCACGCAAAGTCTTTTCTCTCGTGGGCTTACTGTGGTGATTAGAAATGATATGACGCCCCCTGCCCCAGCGGGTGGTGCCCTCCATAACTATGAGAGTGCAGGCTCCAGCCCTGGATCTGCAACTCTAAATTCAAAGTCCTGAGAACTGAAAGTGTTTTCATAACTGATGTGGTGGCAACATCTGAACTGCCTTATTTGGTGGCCAAACTGATCTACTGATGTGATGTGAAGTATCACCTTTGTCCTGCTTCCTGTGACTATTCATACATTTTGCTGCAGAAATATTTCTGTGTTTCATTATCAGGTGCTGCTTAGATTTCACTGAGGTGTGAGATAACCTTTTAAACTCTGAAAAATTTTACAGTCCACAACATATCTTATCTGAAAGGTTTCAGATGAGGGACTGTGCCTCTCCCTGTACTTTGGGGGGAATCCCTTCTGGTTGCAGAGCCTCATTTTCAGAGCCTCGGACAATTGTCCAAGGGGCCAAACCAGGCCATCTCAGAGGTCAATTTCTGTTCTGTTGTCCCCTGATATTAACCCAAGACAGTCAGTATTTATTATTTTGCTCTTTCTTTTAAATTTAGCATCACTATTTTTGCACCAGGCAAAGCGACTCACTGCTGCCTCTGCCTTGGGATGAAGGCCAAGTATTGGTGGCTGGAAGTGAGGGTAGCCCCTGGTGACTAGAGGAGGGAGGGACCTGCTTCAACTCACCAGCAGGAAAGGGGCAGAGGAAGGAGTAGGGCGGGCACACCCAGACACATCAGCCTCGAGGATAATTCTGTTCTTGGGGGCTTGGGAGGGGGACAAAGCACCAGCCTGGAGGCCATTCAGACTCTGGGCCGAGGCAAGGCCAAAGCTCAATACTGAGGTCTATCCAGGGCTCTGAGGAGTTGCTGAATTGCTGAATCAGAACACCACTTGTGGGGTGGGGTCAGCCTGAGGGGTCTGCAGCTGGTGAGGCCTGGGATCTGAGGGCCCGAAACGGGTCAGGCTGGTGAGAGCTGAAGGCTGTGATCAACCATCTCCCACAAATGAGGAACCAGGAGAGGCCCTGCCATCGCTTTGTTCCCCTGCTCTCCCGTGGAGCAGCCACCGAGGACACGTGCAAGACCAAAACCAGCCTCGGCTTCCAGCCAACAGCCCTCAGGCAGCAGCTCCTAGGGGCTGTCAGCCAGATGCCAGAGGGAAGAGGTGGAGAGCCAGGGGCAGATGTGAGAGGGAAGAGGTGGAGAGCCAGGGGCAGATGTGAGAGGGAAGAGGTGGAGAGCCAGGGGCAGATGTGAGAGGGAAGAGGTGGAGAGCCAAGGCGGGCGCTGGAGCATGGCTTCCAGGGCAGAGTGAGCACATGGTGGGGCCCAGGGACCAGCGGTCCGGGTGACACTGGCACGGGGGAGCTCTACTTCTCCCTGAGTCTCCCTCGTCCCGTTCATACAGGGGGGGTGGATCAGTCCCCTTCCCTGGGACAGGTAAGGGGGCCAGCACTGAGGTAGTCCCCAGGGCCCTCGCTGCCGTCTTGGAGCCTTCTTATGAGTCATGGGCCCTTTGGGAGTTGGCTGAAGGCATGGGCTTTCTCCCCAGAAAAGGGCAAAAACTGCCATCATCTTAGACTTCACGGGCGCCCTGGTTGGGAGTCAGGTTGTGGGAGTGGCCAGTGCTGGGAGATGACATGCTGGGCTGGAAGCCTGATCCTGCTGCTGTCTGCAGAATGGCTCCCTGAGGAAGCCCAGCAGGGTGGCGCAGCACTCAGAATACCATGTCAAATTCTTGACACCGAATTTTTAAACCCAACAATCTGTAGGTACACGATTTCATTTTGGGGTGACAAAAATGCTGTGTGATTCTGTTATAATGATGGCCGCACAAGCTGTGAATACACTAAATGTGTTAGTCGCTCGGTCGTGTCCGACTCTTTGCCACCCCATGGACTGCAGCCCACCAGGCTCCTCAGTTCATGGAATTTTCCAGGCAAGAATACTGGAGTGGGTTGACATTCCCTTCTCCAGGGGATCTTCCCGACCCAGGGGTTGAACCCAGGTCTCCCTGCATTGCAGGCAGATTCTTTACCAGCTGAGCCACCAGGGAAGCCCTAGTGAGTTAATAGGAGAACCCAACCCAGCAAGACTCTAAAAGCTACTGGACTATGCGTGAGGCAGGTGATAGTGCTGGTTTAGGATATAGTTCCTTTTGCTCCCCCCCACTCTCTGACCTACAGCAAAGGTATAGGCAGGCCACCCAGGGCAGCATGGGGTTATGCTGCTGAGGCTGAGGGTCCAGAAATATCTCTGCCTTCAGGTTAAGAGCAACAATTCTGAGGTCAGGTGACCTGGGTGGGAGCTCTGGCTCTGCCACTTGCTAGCTGTGTGACCTTAAGGCATGTTATTTAACCTCTCTGTGCTTCACTTTCATCTGTATAAAGGAGCTAATAATAGCATCTTTGTCACAGGGTTGCTCTGAGGACTAAATGAGTAAATGTGAAGTTCTTAGCACTGTGTCTGGCACATGGTAAGCACCCTATAAGCAATAGCTATGCTATTATTGTTGTTAATATTATACAGGGAGGTTGGCCTTGCTCACTGGTGTCTGGCATAGCGTGAGATAGACTTCGGGGGAAGGAGTTTTCTGGAATGGCGGTGAGCCTGAGGGCCCCCGACTGTCTGCCAGAGTAGCTGAGGGTGGAAAGGGCTGTGGTGGGTCCCCAGCTGCATCCTGCCCCACCCTGCCCAGTACCTCGGGGAAGTTGCAGTTGGGCCAGGAGCTGCCGCAGAAGCCCTGCTCATCACCCAGACTGTAGTTGACGGCCGACTCCAGCACGTGGCATGCGTTGACCTGACTGGCACTGATGTTGTGCTCGTCCCCCAGGCAGCCAAGCAGGTCCTTGGAATTGCATGTGAACTGTGGGGGAGGAGAGGCTCAGCCCACGGGGGCCGGGCCAGGGCGGCCCATCTCCACAGGCAGCAAGTACCTATGCCCCCTGGTTTGGGGAGAGGTCTGGCCCTGACCAGGGCAGGGGATGAGCGTGGAAGAGGCCGAGGAACAGGCAAGGCTTGCCCAACTACCCAGGGCAGGGCTCATACACCTCCCTCGGGGGTGCACTTCCGCAAGCCTTTCTGGTCGTCTGTCCTACAGAGTGAGGACTAAAGGCTGTGGGAGAGGCTTTAGGAGCTAAATCTGATCCCAGGCCTGAGGTGAGACCCAAATAAGAATTTCCAGGGAGGGAGAACCCCAGGGTCTGGGGGGAGTCTCCTCCGAGCTGGTGCTCATGGGGTTCAGGGCTCCAATGGGCTGGGAGGTGCTGGGGAGGTGGAGCCACCCACCATGTTGACGAAAGCCGACAGGAACACGAGGGTGATGGTGAACACCCCCACCAGGGTGCTGTTCATCTTGGACCTCACGATCTTCCTGGAGAGGGTCTGCAGTGGGGCCGGGAAGAGCTGTCCCAGGGGCAGAGGGAGAGAGAGAGAGACGAAACAGAATTCAGTGGACCCCACATACTGCCGCAGAGGAGGCAGTGGAGGCGCTCCTCCTCTTTGTCTGTCGCCAGCAGAACCCTGAAAGATTTCCTGACCCCCCTCCTTGTGTGTGAGCCTCCAACCTCTGCTTCCAGGCCAACAACAGCTAGATTCTGCAGGGGGCCAGGAGGGGTCCACCTGAGGCGCTCACAGGTGAGAGAGGATGGACAGAAGGAAAGATGCTACCTTCACCCCAGCATGGAAGCAGAGGGAAAAGCCCATGTACCCACTGTGTGAATGCTGGGCCCCTTAGAGTTACATCCAGGGAGCGGCAGGAGGCAGCAGTCAAGAGTCACGGAGGGCCCAGAACTTTCCGAGGAGGGCCAGAAGGTTTCTGGGACGAAGCAGGGAGCTGTGGATCTGAGGGCCCAGGGAGAGCCTGGCATCTGGAGGAAGGGGATGGGCACGGATAAAGGGGCAGGGCAGCCCGGGAGCAGAGGGTGGCGCCCCGGTCACATGAATTGAGTTTTTTCAGCAGGACGCCCATGGGTCTGCCATTTCCCTCACTTAACCCTCCCTATATTTCCTTCAACTACATACACTATATGTCCACTCAAAGACCCACTGCAGTTTTGGTAATTAAATGGTTGGGTCCACCAAATCTGATACAACTTGCCTTGGCCACCACATCCTCTTCATCTCCTAAGCAACCCAAAGAAGTTGGGAGACCCAGAAAAGCAAAGTGGTGGACCCGCTCCTCTCACCCCACCCACCTTCATGCCTCCTGGTAGGCTGATTTTCGAGCATGCCAGGTGTCCCACGGAAACCCCTACAGGCAGAGGAAGCTGGTGGGAAAGCACCCAGAGGCCTCGGTTCTGGTCATGGCTTTTCCTGGGCAGCCCTGAGCATGCCTGCACATTCTGACTTGAGCGTGCCGGATGCAAGCCTTAGCCGCCCACTGTTACAGAGAGCAACACAGGCAGCTAAGTAGGCGAGGGCACACAGTGTGGCCATGAAATGACTGCTCATTCCCAGTGTGGAGAGACTGGCTCACGTGCTACAGTGTTTAAGGCCGGCAAGTGCCAGGCCCTTGGCCCAGTGTTCCTCAGCCGTGACCCAACCTCGCTACATGTGGTTCCACATGGGCCCATCAGGTTGCCCCCAGGGGACTTTGGCAAACCAAAACACATATGTTGACGCTTGTAGTGCCTGCTATGCCACGAGTAATAAAGTCTCTTGTCCCTGACCCAGGAGTCTGGTGACTTCTGCTAGCATCTGTGAAAGAGCAACCGGCGTAAAACCAAATCTCAGACCCTTCACAGTTCTTGACACCAAGAAAGTGCCCTGCTTGCCCCTGAGTCTTGGGCTTTGGGCTAAGTATGCATGCAGGGAAGCTGTATATCCCTTTCCCTCCAAATCTCCCTCTGCCTTACCAGCAAGTCCATTTCCTGTTCAGCAGAGGGAAGGAAGGGACCACATAGAAGGACTGTAGCAGGGACAGAGGCTTGCAACCCACTTGGGCTCTAGGCTAAGTGGTGAAGACCTTGAACTTCATGTGCCAAGCAGGGGTGCCTCTCAGCATCCTGAGTGGAGCATTGAGTCTGCTATTTTTTTCTGAGAAAACACTTCTTTTGGAGGGTAATCTGAACTCTGACTGAACCCACTCTTTTATACTCTCAGGTACATCCCCAAGAGAGCTGAAACATAAGTCCATATAAAACTTCATATGCAGATGTTTAGAGTAACATTAATAGCCTGAAAGTGGAAATTACCCAGATGTCCATCAACTGATGAAGGAATAAGCCAAATGTAGTAAATCTACATGATGGAATATTATTTGGTCACAGATGAAGGAATGAAGTGCTGTTTTATGGTACAAGATGAACAAACCCTGAGATATGTTATGTGAAAGAAGCCAGTTTCAAAGGGCCACACATTGTATTATACCATTTACACAAAATGCCCAGAACAGGCAAATTCATAGAAACAGGAAATAGATCTGAGGTTGCTGGCAGATGAGAGGAACAGGGAACAAGGAGTGACTCCTAACAGATGTAGGGTTTCTTTTGGGGATGATGACAATATTCTGGAATTAGTGGTGATAGTTGCAGAATTTTGTGGATAAGCTAGAAGCTACTGAATTATAATTTTATAACCTTTATAAAGGAGAATTTTTCAGTATGTGAACTGTATCTCAAAAAAGTGCTTATTTTAAAAATTCCTGCTCAGCCTCTTACTGTGTAATCCTGGGAAAGTCATTAAGATCTTAAGCGTCCCAGTTTCCTTATTGGTAAAGAGGGAATATCTACTTTCCTGGGTAGTGGATATTCTAGGGTGGTCATGAAGACCCAGTGAAATGATGCATTTGAAAGTGCTTTGAAAGCTGTTAAATTCAGTAGAAAATTTAGTTAATATTTGCATTTTAAAGAGCTATGCTGCCAGTAAGAACAAAAGTCCTTGTTTCTTATTAAAGGAATTTTTGGTTTCACAGCTGTGGAAAGTGTTTTGGCAGTAGCATGAGGCACTTACTCTGAAACGGTATGACAGATGGTTTCTAATCTTTGCCTGCTTAAAATTTTGCCATTTCATCCTCCCATCCCCCATGTTGCTTAAACCATTTCAGTTCTGATCACCCTATCCATCAACTGAATGGCTTCTTTCATTACCAGTGTAATGATTGATTTAGGCAAGTTATTACTAGATGCTAAAGCCTTTACAGAAGGTGGTTTTGTCATTGTTTAGTTGCTAAGTCATGTCCGACTCTTTTGCGACCTCATGGACTGTAGCTTGCCAGGATCCTCTGTCCGTGGGATTTCCCAAGCATGAATACTAGAGTGCGTTGCCATTTCCTTCTCCAGGATATTTTCCTGATCCAGGGATCAGACCCTGGATTGTCTCCTGCATTGCAGGCAAGTTCTTTACCACTAACGTGCCAGGGAAGCCCATAGAAGGTGGTGGTGGTTGTTGCTCAATCTCTTAAGCCGTGTCCGACCCTCCCTCTGTCCTTCGGTATCTCCTGGAGTTTGCTCAAACTCACGTCCAGAAAGGTGGTCGGGGAACACTATGTGCAAAGGCTTCCGGGTGAACCTGAGGCCGGGGCCCCATGGGGGACACCCAGAGGCCAAGAGAAGAACTGCAGGCTACTAAACAAAACTCCACCAGGAATAAACTTCTAACAGCTAAAGAGTGATTACCTCAGTGCATTGCCTCGTTACAAACCAATTTTCCTTGTCACCATTTCAAAAGATCTTCTCTTAACTTTAAATCTCAGCAGGAACCCAGTAATTGCTGCTTTTTTGAAGTCTGCAGAAGATTTGACATCCTGGCTTGGCAAAGGTTTATGGAATATCTCATCTCCTGTAATAAAAAGTTCCCCTGTATGTTGACTCGAAATCCTACCTGTACTAACCCTGGTATAAACAATAAGATTCTTCACCTGGAGTAGAATCTCCTCGTGGGGCTGCCCTACAGCCTCAAACAGATCCTGGAGGGCGTATGTCTGGCAGAATGATTGTGTTTGTGCAAACCAATTGCTCAATGCCTGTTCACCAGCAGAGCTCAGGAAAAGAATCAATTAAAAAAAAATTCCCATCCAGTACATTCCCAATCTGATTAATTCAAATCAATTCAACTTGAAAAATGGGAATGGCGACACAATTAATAAACCGTGACTGAGTGAGGGGCAGCTTTGATCCTGGCCTCTCTGAAAGTCTCCAGGCAAATCAATGACCTCCCTGGGGTCCTGCTTCCCTTACTGTGATGTGGGGCCAGGGTATCCAGGAATGACATCTGGATGCAATCTGACAGCAGAACATTTAAGAAGACAGACTTTCTGACAAGGAGCTAATAACAGAAGCAGTGGCTCCTGCTTCAGAAAAAAATTTTTTTAAGATACAAAACTTTCAGAACAAAGCAGACAGACAGTGACCAGGTGACACACCACTGCTTTCATCATCTGGCCTTTCAGGCGCCAGTTGGACATATTAACATATTAACAAAGGAGGGGAAGGGTTTGTGGGCTCTGGAGTCAAGAACCATCTGGGTTTAAAACCCAGCTATCGCATTTCCTGGCTTNCTTTCATCATCTGGCCTTTCAGGCGCCAGTTGGACATATTAACATATTAACAAAGGAGGGGAAGGGTTTGTGGGCTCTGGAGTCAAGAACCATCTGGGTTTAAAACCCAGCTATCGCATTTCCTGGCTTCCCTGATGGCACAATGGTAAAGAATCTGTCTGCCAATTTAGGAGGTTCAATCCCTAGGTCAGAAAGATATACTGGAGAAGGAAATGGCAGCCCACTCCAGTATTCTTGCCTGGAGAACCCCATGGACAGTGAGCCTGGCAGGCTACAGTCCATGAGGTTGCAAAGAGTTAGACACGACTTAGCAACTAAACACCAACAACAACCCCACTTCCTAGCTCTGGGATCTGGGGGAAGCTGTCTAACCACTTGGAGCCTCATTCTTCTCATCTGCAAAGTGTATATAATAAAAGCTGCCTTCAAGGTTTGGGAAAGGCCAGGCAAGGTGGCACAGCTAGGCTCTGGACCCGAGACAGCCGGACTGAAAAGCCACGGGAGGAACCTAAGGTCTGCTTCCCGGCATGAAGAGTTCTCCACCCCTAGATGAGCTGCGCCCAGCAGCAGCACACCCTCTTCTAGTAGACAGTGCGAGCCCAAGTGTCTGGAAACGTGAGTGTGGGATTCTGCAGTGGTCACAAGACAAAGGCACTAGGAGGCAAAAGGGACAGGTGGTGGCGTAAGACCTCACTTCAGAAGCTGTGGGCAGGAGTCAGGGTGGAGTGGTAGGAAGGAGAGCTGGCAAGGTGGGGCTGGGCTACATTCAGGCTTCAGGGAGAGGGACAGAGGGCTTTTTGGTGACTGCACAGGGCAGACAAGGGCCTATAGGAAGCTCTGGTCAGATACGCCTTCTGGGCCTATCTGTACCCAGCTCCCAAACTGCAGGAAAGCAGAGTTTGGCCTTCTGAGAGAGAACATGCCTAGGAGCCATAGGAGAAACGGGACCCTGATCAAGTGTAGCAACAGAAGGGAGGCACACTCTTCTACCCACTTGGGTGGTGGCATTGGCAAAAGTGCCAGTGCTGTCAGGGGGAGGCCGTGGCCCCTTCACTGGATGATGACGGTACAGAGGGACAGGGAGACTGAGGGACCAGGCTGCTGGTGCTAAGTCACTTCAGTCGTGTCCAACTCTGTGTGACCCCATAGACGGCAGCCCACCAGGCTCCCCTGTCCCTGGGATTCTCCAGGCAAGAACACTGGAGTGGGTTGCCATNGGGGTGGGAGGGTGCCGCAGAGCAGGCTGTGGCGGCTCCTCCGCCTTTGAGGGCCTGGGCTGTGCGGGGGCCGTGAGGGCCCAAGTCCTGTCCCCCGGGCGCCTGAGGAACCTCGGGACCTCTGACTCCAAGTTCAAAGGTGGGAAAGTATAAGCTGTGTTTAGGGTGTGGGAACGAGAACAAAGAGTGGCTGGAGCAGTGAGCAAGCATGGAAGAAAGAGGCAGAGGGGCCAGGGTGGGGTGGGGTGAGGGTCGTGTCTTGGAAGGCCAGCTCAGGGGATAGGTCTTGTCCAAGGCCGTGGGAGACCACCAGAGGGGGAGGTGGGCTACAGTCACCACCTCTATAATTGCAAATTTTTGTAAAATTGCATACAAATTTTGATATGTTTTCCTAGGGGAAAAAAAAAACCCATAGCTTTCATCAGATCCTCAAAAATGTTTTGANGGGTGGGGTGAGGGTCGTGTCTTGGAAGGCCAGCTCAGGGGATAGGTCTTGTCCAAGGCCGTGGGAGACCACCAGAGGGGGAGGTGGGCTACAGTCACCACCTCTATAATTGCAAATTTTTGTAAAATTGCATACAAATTTTGGTATGTTTTCCTAGGGAAAAAAAAAACAAACCCATAGCTTTCATCAGATCCTCAAAAATGTTTTGACCACAAACAGTAAACAAACTGTGTTTGGGGCTTCTGAGCAGGCTTCAGGACTATCTCTCTGGCAACGGTGTGCTCAGGAGAACAGAGTTTCCCTAAGTTCCCTGGTGGAAAAACATGTTTCATGGCAAGACCGTGTGTAAATATTTGAGATCTGACATTTGGTTGCTTAATAAGTTTGCCTGCCTCTTCACATAAGTGTTAGAATTTTTATTTTCTGATAGAAGTAGCCCCCAGCGTGATCTATATGGCTGTTACATTTCCAGAGGCCTTGCTGGGAGATTCTTTAAAGAAAAGGAAGATTCTATAAAGAAAAGGCAAGCAGGGAGATTCTTTCCTTTGCTCCTTACCCCACAGATGACTTTAACTCTGCCTGGAGATCCCAGCCACAGGCCTGACTGGTCCACTGCTGGGGCATTTATTTGTTCATTCAACAAATCTTTTTTGAATGCTGACCGTGTGCTAAGTATTGCACGGGTGGTGAGGAAGTCTTGCTCCTTGACCTCAAGTAAACCACAAGGCAGTCGGGGAGATGGAAGGGAATTAGGTAATTGCAGTCTGAGATGAAGGGAATAAATGTACATTTCTACTCCAGGATGAGGGGAGGAGAACAAGCAGGCCTGGGCCATCTGTGGAAGGACTGGTGACAGCAGGGTGGAGGGGAAGGCCACCAACATGAGGCCTCACCTTCTTTGTATACCAAAATGCCTAGCAATCCCATTGAGTTTGACATTCCTCAGATATTCCGAGGAATCCCACTTCAGCCCTCTGTGTAATCGAAGACCAACTGCAGCTGGCTTTTGCATGCTGTGTTTTGTTTTCTCCTTTTCTTTATAGGTTCTGGGAGGCATAGGGACAAAGGAGTTGGCCCGAGGAAACTCAAAATGTGTTGTCAAATTCATTGCTTTCCAGAATGAGAACATTTGTCTGCCTTTGTCCCAGGGATGTCCAGCTGGCAGATTCCTTTTCTTCCACTCACATTTCTGCTGACATCTGTGCGTGGGTCTCCCAGGCAGCAATCCCTTGATAGAGCATCTGTCCTCCCCAGGGCAGTCCCACGGGATGATGGTGAGGCAGACTGCCCTTCCCTTTTCCATCCTGTCACTTGATGCTCCACCTCACTCCCCATAACATGACTGCACCAGTGGTCCTTGATGTGTCAGACTTAGCTGAATGGCAGGGGATAAACAGAGAGAATTACTACATCAGAGGGAAAAGTTTGTCCATATGATTCTCCTCCTGATCCAAGATTAAGGCATCACAGAAGTCCAACCTTGCATAAGGAAGCCTCACTGGGACTCTCAAATTTCTTGTTTTGCTCCGCTACCCTAAGCTCTCCCCTCTTTCAGGCCGCAGGGCAAATATCCACTCTCCTCTTTAGTGAAAGTGAAGTCACTCAGTCATGTCCAACTCTTTTGTGACCCCATGGATTGTAGCCCATGGAATTTTCCAGGCAAGAGTACCAGAGTGGTTTGCCATTTCTTTCTCCAGGGGAATTCCTGACCCAGGGATCACACCCGGGTCTCCCGCATTGCAGGCAGTGAGAGGCTCTACCTCTGAGCCACCAGGGAAGCTCTCTCCTCTTAGGAAGTCCGGTTTCTGACCCACACAATTGGTTTCACCCTAGAATGTGTCCTCCTCCTCTCTCTAGATGGACATGCTAATTCCTATGGTCTTTTGCCAAAGTCTGACGTGCTTGGTTGGCAAATAGATGGGGAAACAGTGAAAACAATGGCAGACTTTATTTGGGGGGGCTTCAAAACCACTGCAGATGGTGATTGCAGTCATGAAATTAAAAGACGCTTACTCTTTGGAAGGAAAGTTATGACCAACCTAGACAACATATTAAAAAGCAGAGACATTATTTTGCCAACAAAGGTTCATCTAGTCAAAGCTGTGGTTTTTTCAGTAGTCACATATGGATGTGAGAGTTGGACTATAAAGAAAACTGAGTGCCAAAGAATCAATTCTTTGATTCTTCAGTTCTTTTCACAGTTCAATTGTTTGAACTGTGGTGTTGGAGAAGATTCTTGAGAGTCCCTTGGACTGCAAGGAGATCCAACCAGTCCATCCTAAAGGAAATCAGTCCTGAATATTCACTGGAAGGACTGATGCTAAAGCGAAACTCCAACACTTTGACCACCTGATGCAAAGAACTAACTCATTTGAAAAGACCCTGATGCTGGGAAAGATTGAGGGTAGGAAGAGAAGGGGACGACAGAGGATGAGATGTTTGGATGGCATCACCAACTCAATGGACATGAGTTTGAGTAAACTCCGGGAGTTGGTGATGGACAGAGAGGCCTGGCATGCTGCAGTCCATGAGATCACAAAGAGTTGGACACGACTGAGCGACTGAACTGAACTGAACTGGTGTGCTTGGTCCCCCCATGTTAATCCTAGAACTGGGAAGTGGGGAAGGCTACAGCTTATTCCTTAGGAAGGAATAACAGGTGACCCCATCAGCTGAATCTGAGAGCCCATATTCAGAACGGGGGCTCTTCCTATCTATCGGTAAGGTAACTGTCATTCAAATACAAATACATCTCCTAAAGAAAAGCTTTAATTCTCAGAAATGGTACTGTCTAGATCCACATCAAGGGAGGTGATCGTTGCTGTAAGTGTCAGGTAATTGATCCCTGCCCACAACGGCTCCAGCAGATAGTAAACAGAGCAGTGTTCCTCTCTGTGCAGCTCCGCCACTCTGAGCCTGACGTCCAGGCAGTGCCTCTGGGCGACAGAAATCAAAATACACTGTGCAGTACTATATGGTAACATTCAATTCTCCTCTAGAAGATAAGAAACAAACAGGATAGTTACTACTCATAAGAAGTCTTAAGTAGAGAGAAAGAGCAAATCGCTTTTGAACTGTGAGCAAATCGCTTTTGAACAGTGAGCAAAATGCATGAGATGTGTTAAAAACAGTAAGGAATCCATAACCATAAGACTGAAGGAGAGTGTTCCTTGTAGATAGAAAAGAATGGAGAGAGCGGGTCGTACAGCGCAAAGCATGCCAGGCTGATAGCTAAGTCATCTCCAAACTGGCCAATCTGAAGACTCCTGTATCGGTCCCACTTCAGCCTCATGTGTTCTCTGCCCTAGAAATGAAGACAAAACCCTTGGCCACAGAGCAGGCTGAGCAGTGAGCTGTATCCACTGGCCAGGTGTCCTTGGACCTGTGACACCTGGTGTGAGTTGGCTCCAGGCTGAGGCCCCGTGTTGAACTTTGAATTAGTCAGGGTTCTCCAGAGAAACAAAACCAATAAAATGCGTGTGTGTATATGTGTATTTTATATACAGTAGATATATAGATGTGTATATACGAGTAGCACTAACAGCTCAGTCAGTACAGAATCTGCCTGCAATGCCGGAGACCCAGGTTTGACTCCTGTGTCGGGAAGATGCCCTGGAGAAGGAAATGACAGCCTACTCGTCTTCTTACCTGGAGAATCCCCTGAACAGAGGAGCCTGGCAGGCTACAGTCCATGGTGTCGCAAGAGTCATCCACGACTTAGTGATGAAACCACCAGGTGGGTAGAAGGAGAGANACACTGGAGTGGGTTGCCATTTCCTTCTCCAATGCATGAAAGTGAAAAGTGAAAGTGAAGTTATTCAGTTGTGTCTGACTCCTAGCGACCACATGGACTGCAGCCTACCAAGCTCCTCTGTCCATGGGATTTGCCAGGCAAGCTAGTACTCAACAAAAGTGCCAAGGCCACAAAGGAGCAGTAAAGGCGGAGGAAGCATCACAGACTGGAAGGGACTAAGGAGATACAGTGGTTAAATGTGGGGTCCTGGCCCAGCGCCTAGAACACAAAAAGGCCATTTGGGGGAATGCTGATGAAATGAGAATATAGCCTGTAGATTAGATCATAGAACTGTTGCAATGCTGACTTCCTGATTTTGACTACCGTACTGCAGTTATGTGGGTTGTCAACATTAGGAGAAACTAGATGAAGGATGTACAGAAACCCTCCAGAGTACTTTTTCAACCCTTCTATAAGTCTGTGCTGCTGCTGCTGCTGCTGCTAAGTCGCTTCAGTCATGTCTGACTCTGTGTGACCCCACAGACAGCAGCCCACCAGGCTCCCCGTCCCTGGGATTCTCCAGGCAAGAACACTGGAGTGGGTTGCCATTTCCTTCTCCTTCTATAAGTCTGTAATTATATCTAAATGAAAAACAGAAGGTGTTGGGGTGAGGGGACACTTCTAGATTGTTAGATTTATGAGACATAACCAAATGCAAGCAGTGACTCTTGAGTAGATCCTGGCTATGAATAAATTCGGAGCAGAAGACATTTAGGTGTATGATTTTGGAGATTTGAACTTAGACTTGGTATTAGATGACTGCAGAGGAACTGGGGTTAATTTTGTTTGGTATAGGAGGCATGGTGGTTAAAAAGCAAAATTCCCTTAAAATAGGTGTAGATTGATGTTTTATCAGGGGCACAATGTCCCTGTGTCTAAAATTTACCTTAAAAAATCAGAAATACACCTGAAACTAACACATTATTCTAAATCAACTATACTTCAATTTTAAAAAATCAGAAAAAAGCAGATGAAACAAAATTTGCAAAATATTAACAACTGTTCTACCACTGGGGTGGGTGTTGATTACATTAATTACTTTTCTGTATGCTTGAAATGTTGCTTAATGAAAAGTAAAAGATGTGTATATATGCATATATATATGCAGTATACACATACATAAATACATATGTGGAGCGGTTATCTTTCTTACTTAGCTGTGAGTCTATCATGATTGACTATCTAACAAATACTTCATTTCACAGCCCACTTCCAAGTGGCTCCCTCAGAAGACACAGGCCTCTCTCAGGACACGGCCAGTCCTCAGAAGAGTTCTTCTCTTTGAGAGAAGCTTTCAGAATCTGAGACTCAGTCTTTGAAATATCCAGAGTAGCAGAAAACGCTTATCTTAAAAAAAATTTATTTATTTTTTGTTTTGGCTGTGTGGCATAGCATGTGGGACCCTAGTCCAACCAGCAGTCCAAATCCAACCCGTAGCCCCTGCGTTGGAAGCACAGAATCTTAGCTACTGGACCACTGGAGGAGTTCAGCCTTTATCTTTTAAAGATGTATTGACTTTTTCCAAGAAGCAAAGGTCACACAGAAACCAACCTGGTGAATACTTTGGGTGATTCAGTGGGCAACAGTGGTCTGTGTTAAAACAGGATGAGAGGATGAAGTGGAGAGAAGGGGTATCCCATGCGCTGGCCTGGGCCCAGAGAGAAGTTCCCCACAAAGAGCACTTCGCCTCCCCATCAGGGAGGAGGTAGACCTCGGCTTCCTTGTTCCCCTGAGCACACATCTGGAAACTTCTCTCCTATCTGAGCAAACTCAGCTCAGCTCCCACCCCGCTCTGATCTCCTATGATCTCTTCTTTACTGCTGGAGCCCCTACAGCCAGGAGCGGTTGCCTGGAAGGGATGAGGTACTTACTGGGGCACGATGGTGATCTGGACAAAGCAGATGAAGAGGAAGACGAGCGAGGCACATGCCACGTAGGCACCGAAGCGGTCATCCACCTGCTTGGAGTACTGAGAGGACATGGACAGGGGGAGGGGGCGGAGTCACCCGGCCAGTCTGCTCCAACCCCCTTCACCCCAGACACAGCCAGGACTGCCCACTCCCGACACCTGGAAGGCCAGGTCAACACAGCACTGGCTTCAGCTCTCAAGGAATCAGTCCACTCACCACACTGTGGTGGCCGTGGGGAGGGCGGCTGAACTATGTTAAACCAGAAACTCTGCAGGCTGGGTCACCATGGGAGTGATCCGCAACGATCATGGCACACGCTCCTGAGCACCACCTCCACACTAGGACACGTGCCGGAGCCTGCAGGCACCACTGCACATCCTCACAAGAGCCCCAGCAAACAGGCACAGGACTGCTGCTGTTTCTGTGTCAGAGGTGAGCATGCGGGACTCAGAGAAGCCAGGCGACTTGTCAAGAGTCACAGAGCTCATTTCCAAGGTCCTGACTCCCAGCTCCCACCCCTCCCGTGACGTCAACCAGCTGGAAGAATGGCTGTGCTGGCAGAGAGAGGGTGGTGCATGAGTCGGTTCCATTTATGCTGGTAAGCAGACTAAGCTCCCTTCTCATAGCTTCCCGCTCCTGATCTGGTGTGCCTCACTTGGCCACGAGCATGCGTTCACACGATCCCATGCTGCCCAAACACAAGAGAGACCCTGCGACGTGTAGCTGAGGCCCTGGATCCGCTCCGTCTGGTTCCGGCTCTGCCACCACCTCAGTGGGTGGCCTAGGGCGAGTCACCCAACTACTCTGAGCTTTACTTTCTCAGTCACAATTTAAGGGGCAGGGGGAACGGGACAAAGAGCTCTTGAGCACCCCTTCCAACTTGAATACTTTGAGGTTCCAGTGTGCCAAAGGCAGCTGATGGTCCATTTGTCATTATAATGATAATAACAATAATACACATAGCCTTTACTGAACATCTACTATGCGGCAGATACTGTTTCATGTGTTTTACACACACGGACTTGTTTAATCCTCACTGACACTATGAGGTAGGTATGCTGAATATCCCCATTTTTCCAGGTAAGGAAACTGAGGCACAAAGAAATTAAGATTTACCTTTTTCCACCAAGAAAGTCTCCCTAAAAGCCCCACTTCCTGGTTAGGACAGCATCAGAGCTGGGGAAATGGAGGTGGCAAAGAGGAACTCTTTCCATGCTAAGGGAAGTGGGAAGGGAGCCAGCTCGTTGCTTCTACCCCTCCCTGTGGTTCTGATTCTTCCTGGGGCCCCTCCTTCCCACATGGGGTGCTGTACCTTCTTCTCTAAGTCAGGCTCCCTGAAGGTCAAGAGGAACTTGCGAACATGTTCAGACCGCAGCCTGTCGATGCTCCTGGCATCAATGGCACGGCCCAGAAATTCATCCACTTCATCCTCAGGGTTCGAACTTTCCTGGGCATTCCTGGTGAGCAAGGAACCGCAGACACAAGACAGGCTGACCACCAGGGNGGTCAAGAGGAACTTGCGAACATGTTCAGACCGCAGCCTGTCGATGCTCCTGGCATCAATGGCACGGCCCAGAAATTCATCCACTTCATCCTCAGGGTTCGAACTTTCCTGGGCATTCCTGGTGAGCAAGGAACCGCAGACACAAGACAGGCTGACCACCAGGGGGCGCTACCACAGGGGGCCTGCCGGCTCAGCCCCTGTACCCAGTCCCACCAGAGGGGCTGGATCAGCCCTGATTAGGGGGTGGGAAGCTGAGAGTGACACCAGGCCAGCCAGAAGCCTAGATGCTTACGTGCACAGAAAGCTGCCCCCGCGGGCGTGGGGGCTTCACTGACCATAGTGAAAGTGAAAGTGTCAGTCGCTCAGTAGTGTTCAACTCTTTCCGACCCCACGGGCTGTAGCCTGACAGACTCCTCTGTCCGTGGGATTCTCCAGGCAAGAATAATGGAGTGGGTTGCCATTTCCTCCTCCAGGGGATCTTCCCGAGCCAGGGATTGAAACCGGGTCTCCTGCATTGTGGGCAGACTCTTTACCATCTGAACCATCAGGGAAGCCCTCTGACCATAAGGATTTTCTAACTCTATTGGTATATATATTATGACACGATAATGGTTAAACATGTAGCCCACCAGGCTCCTCTGTTCATGGGATTCTTTAGGCAAGAATACTGGAGTGGGTTGTCATGCCCTTCGTCAGGGGATCTTTCAACCAAGGGGTCGAACCTGTGTCTCTTACATCTCCTGTATTGGCAGGTGGGTTTTCTTTACCACTAGCACCACCTGGGAAGCCCATATATGTTATACATGATAATGATAGTATGAATTATCATCAAAGGTTTGTTTTCCCCCCTGCAGGTAACAATCTCTGCTCTTCACTCTTTAGCTGTACCATCATCCTGAAATCAAAGGCTGAGACCAGAAGGCAAGACCCCTGCCGCAAGGTCTGGGAGCCTCCTGGCTGCTCCTGCCTGACTCTGGAGACGCTGTGGGAAACATGTTGCACAATCTTTTGGTGCTGAACTAAACACTCTACTTCTAGAGTGAAGCCAAGTCCTTGAGTGGGATTTCTGACAGCCACAGAGACGGGAGTGGAGGAGAGAGAGGGGGTCGCTGGGATATGGCCAGTAGCTGGCGGCCAATGTTTAAGGCCCTCCCCATCCTGGGAGCGGCACGTGTGTGTGTGTGTGTGTGTACACATGCAGAGTGTGATGTGTGTAGTTGTGTTTGTGCACATGTGTGTGTGTGGAATGGAGATTATAAACAGGTGGTACCAAGGCCCAGCCTCTCTACAGGGGCCTGGGCTCCAGGGCTGCTGGTTTCTCAGGCGCAATGGGCTCTGTTTACATGTGGCCAAGACTGCATTCCTGGGCTCATCCTCCATAGAGCACAGAAACCGAGCTCCAGGCCGCTTGGAGACAGCCCCCAGACCGAGGAGCAGGATTGAAGAAGGGCACATGACTCACTTGTCCTTGGGGTCTTCAAAGCCCTGAAAAAGAGGGATGGAGAGAGGAGGAGAGGAGAGTGAGAACAGAGGGGATGAAGAAAGGGAGGCTTCAGCTCATCCTCTGTCCGCAGTTCACCCAGAGCTTGGACACAGACAGCACTGTACTCGGCCGTCCACTCCTTCCTTCATTTGGCAGACACAGCTGGGGTTGGGACAGGCTCCCTGCTAGACACTGGGGTGCA
Organism: Neotragus pygmaeus; assembly: GCA_006410875.1. Classification (NCBI taxonomy): domain Eukaryota; kingdom Metazoa; phylum Chordata; class Mammalia; order Artiodactyla; family Bovidae; genus Neotragus; species Neotragus pygmaeus. The sequence goes on from SJYV01031018.1 coordinate 367,435, forward strand.
CTGTGATTTCACTTCCTCCACTGGCAAAATCCATGTGTCTGAGCTCTTCCAGTCCCCACACCTGATTCCTCGTCTTTCTCCAAATCTCCTGTCACTTTCCCATGGGCTTGGTGGTGTATATGTGTTACTTGCTCAGTTGCGTCTGACGCTTTGCGACCCCATGGACTGTAGCCCACCAGGCTCCTCTGTCCATGGGATTCTCCAGGCAAGCGTACTGGAGTGGGTAGCCATTCCCTTCTCCAGGGGATCTTCCTGCCCAGGGATCGAACCCATGTCTCCTGCATTGCAGGCAGATTCGTTACCATCTGAGCCACCAGGGACTTGGTGGGTACCCTCTCAATTCTTCCACTTACTTAGATGGAAATAAGAGAAACTGCTAAGTCAATGAGTCCCCACATGCCTGTGCACACCCATGCACACACAGCTCTTGGACACTCACCTCCCACCACTGCCAAGCACATAGAGAATCTGGGAGTGCACAAGTTTTGAGCATAAGAAAATGAAACTCTGGTCACCTGAAACAGCTTTTCTGGTATCTGAGAATCTGTGTTCCTGTTAGGCTGGGGGTGGCTGGGGACCCAGGTGGTGAGATACCTGTAGTCAAACCTGCCCCGCTTTGACTGCTGTTCTGATGTTCACTCACACAGGGCAGGGGTGAAGGTGGGAGGGGCCCCTACGAGTTACCAAACTCAAGGCCCTACCTAGAGTCCATCTACAAAGTCCACAAAGGATAGCGGTGTGTCAGGGTCTGACTGTGACGGAAGGGAGGGAGGGGCCCCTACATGGAGAGGGGTGGGACTCGGGAGGCAGGGCGGGAGGCATAAGCACCCAGGGCAGGCAGCTTCAGGTCTCCAGGACAAGGGCAGAGGTGACCGCCTGTCCCCGTGATCCCACATGGAACATACTGCTGGGCAGACAGGGGGCTGGTAAACGTCAGGGGGCCCAAACCCCAGAGGGACACACCTCTCTTCATTCCCACTGAGGAGGGGGACTTACGTTGGTTTCCAGGAGTCAGAGCTTCCCGGCTCTAAGTAAACATGGGGCCCCTGGGAACTGAGGTGTCTGTGCCTCAGGGGGCTCGGCAGCCCCTAGTGCCACATCCAAGGGCCTGACCGTGGGCTCCGAGTGCCTCCCGAGCTGCCCAGTGGTGGCCTTCCTTTCTTGTCCTCCCAGAATCTCCAAGCCCTCCGTCCCAGCTACAGGACCTGGCCCACCACACCGTCCCTGCTCGAGGCTGCAGGAGCCGGGGTCACTCAGGTGAGTGCCCCATCTGGGGGCAGGCGGGATCCCTCAGGGTACAAGGCTCCCTGAGTGCCGGGTTGGAGTGGTGAGGAGACGACTGTTGGAAAACACTTTGGTGGATGAACCACAGCAAAGGGCCTCTGAGAACACAAGTCAAGGACTCCCCTGGTGGTCCAGTGGTTAAGAATCCACCTTCCAATGCAGAGGATGCAGGTGTGATCCCTGGTCAGGGAACTAAGATCCCACTTGCCTTGGGGAAACTAAGCCTTCATGCCGTAACTACAGAGCCTGCACGCTCCGGAGCCTGTCACAAGAGAAGCCCGTGCACCATGACAAAAAGCCCATGAGCCACAGCTAGAGAATGCCTATGTGCCCCAACAAAGAGCCCGCGTGCCACCAGGAAGACCTGGAATGGCAAAAACAAACAAACACAGAAGCAACCCGCAGGCCAGCGGACGGGCTCCTGCAGTTCTGCCTCAGCAGCTCGGCCCAGCATTTCTGTCTGCTCCCCGAGTCCTCACCTTACACACTCCCCTGCCAACCTTTGTATTAATAAATAACCTTAGAGACTTTACGACACGGGCCTAAAGCAGGGCAGCTCCTCGCTACTAACAAGCTGGGTAAAAGACGGATCAAGATTTAAAGAAGGAAGCTTCTGACTGCTAGTTACTACCCTCTAACTGCTCTCGGTCACTGCGTAATCTAATTCCCACCCTCCACCGCATCTTCAGTGAAAGTCCAGGAAGAAGCTCTCTTTTTGGGTGTCTTTCTCCAGGGTTTCTGGGCAGGTTTTAACACCCAAACCCAATGGTATTCCAGACAGGACACTCTGGGCAGGCAGGGGCCCAGGAGATGGTACTTCGATGCTGGCCCCGTGGGTGATTCTGCCCAGCAAGGAGAGGGGTGGGGAGCCTCTTCTCTCCTCCTACAGGGGTGTCCTCAACACTTTTCTTCTGCTCACTTTCCATTTCCTCCCCTCTGGGCGACGCAATTAACACCATGAGGAACCTTTCCGGCAGCCAGTCTCCCCTGAGACTGTTTCCCAATCACGGCCCTTCTGCTAATTCTTCCAAGGCTTCCTGTCCTAACAATGATTTATGTGTCTGCCAAATAGGTGCTTATAGTCCAAACTGGCTCCTCTGAGACTCTGAAATAACTGAAGAGTCTACTTATACCAAACATCACTAGAGAAAAAAACTTTCCAAAGGTTTCTAAACAGAGAACGGACAGCAGGCACCCTTCGTGCCTGCTGGTGGGTCTCCACCCTCACCTCTGTCCCGCCGCGCCGCTGTCTTCTGTGTTCTCCCAGATCTCTCTGCCCCTCACCCTCCCCGTCCTCTCTCTTCAGTCTTCCTGCTCCCCTGTGCTTCTCTTTCCTCCCACCTGCGTGAGAGCTTCCCTCTTGCATCCTGTTCTCAGTCTTCCTCCTCTCCTCTCACCCTCTCTTTCACCTCTTGGCCATGCTGGTCATGCGGTACAGTCTGCAGAGGATGGTTAAAGAACCAGGGTGAGAACAGAGAAGGTCCAGCAATTGCTTTGCGAGGGGCCTGGAGGGAGCTGGAGTGGGGCCTGGAGCCCTGGGCAGAACTACCAGGTCCAAGTTCAAAGCCCTGAGGCTAGAGGCCAGCCCTCCTCCACTCCGTTGCCTTACACCCTTGAAAGTGAAGAAAGTGAAAGTGAAGTCGCTTAGTCATGTCCGACTCTTTGCAACCCCCTGGACTGTAGCCTACCAGGCTCCGCTGTCCAGGGGTTACCATTTCCTTCTCCAGGGGATCTTCCTGACCCAGGGATCGAACCCGGGTTTCCCGCATTGCAGGCAGATGCTTTAACTTCTAAGCCACCAGGGAAGGTTGCCTTTTTACTGTTAAAAGTTAAAATGGTGGTCCTGACTCAACTCACTTTTTTACTTCTGTGCATTTTCGTTAAAAGTTCGTCATCTGCTACTGGCTAGCTGGCAAGGAGCAGAATGACTGGTCCCCAGACTGTCCCCTCCCTCAGACCCCTGGATCTGCTGACTCAGCTGGACTCTTGGAGTCTCTAGTCACTGCAGCTGCAATGTAAACCCAGTCTGAGCCACAGATCCCAAAGTGGGGATCCTAGTGTGGGTAGCATGCCACCCATTCCTTTATCAGAATCTGTGGGAACTAACTGGACACACACACACACACACACACACACACACACCCCTTTCTCTCTCTCAGGGCAGGCAACTCCTGCCTGGGAATCAGGCAGGAGCTGAGGAGTGTGTTCAGATGTAGAAGCTAAGCTGTCAGGAAAAAAGAAAGAAAACACTGCTGCTGAAAGCGACTTCCTGTCACCCCGCTCCCTCTTCTTCCCACCCTCTGATGTTTCCTTCTAGCCTCACTGATAGAACCCTGGCAGCACCTCCTGAATTAGCTGTCCACAGTGTGTGCAAAGGCGGATGAGAGGGTCTGTCCCCCGAGGCAGGCAGGGTCCCTTGAGATGGAGGCAGCGCCCCTACCACAGCCTCGGCTCACTCAGCCCGCACTCAGTCCGCATGGCCTCACAGGGAGACTGGAATTAGCAGGGTGTTTCTCAGCCCCGAGAGCAAAAAGACCATCTCCTGGCACTGGCCAAAAAGCACTGGGATTTTTTCTGGGTGACTGAGCCAGAGTACATGTTTCAGCGGTCTGGGAAATGTACCAGATGCTGGAAGGTGTCTGAAAAGCTGGTGCCCACCTAACTCCCCAGGGTTCCTCAGACAGTTCCAAAAGACCCCTGGAGACTCTGGCACCCTGAGTCCAGCCAGCACCAGCAAGCTCTGCCAAGAGGGAAGGGGGAAGGGGCGTTGCCACTCCGCTCCAAAGTCAAATCCAGCATGCCAAGAGATGGTGGGGCCCACAGAGAAAGCCCGGGGCTGGAAGTTAGGTGCTCTGGCTCCTGGTTCCAAGTTAGGGTGAACCTCTTTCCGACATTTCCTCCTGTGGCTCCCCAGGTTCCCTTGGCCACATGAGGGGCCTGACCCAGTCCCCTCACCCACAGGGGGCCCCAGCCCTGGAGAGTACGGCTCACACGCTGCCCCGCCAGCCACTCACCATCCGCTTCATCTCCTTGGACACCTGGTTGCCACCCAGGTGGTTGTAGAAGGGGCGCTCAGCCCCCCAGTGAGGCGGGTTATGCCCGATGGAGTTGGTTCTCTGGCGGTTCATCTTGGCAATCATGGCCTTTTCTTCTTTCTGGGAGAGCAACAGAAAGGCATCAGCCCGTGGACAGGGCCCGTCGGGTGAGCCCACGCAGAGTTTCATTCCTCCCAGTGCCCGGGCAGGTAGGAGTTATGGCAGAGGCCTCTTCCTTCTCTGCACAGCCTGAGGCCCTAAAGTGCACCCAAGAAAGCATCCTCAGTCCCTCCAAACTCCCTAGACCAGCCCTGGCTGGGGGCTGTGAGCCTCAGGCGGGAGCAGCAGGACAGGATGATGAGGTTGGTCTTAGTGGGTAGCCATGGGGCGTGGGAACATCTGTCATTGGCACAGAATGATAGAACCTGGGTCTGAAAGTGCCTGGGGGTGAGGGAGGGAGAGGAAACCCGAGATTCCAATTTCTACCCCAAAACAGGCTTGTTCTAGCACAGTGAATAGTAGTAGAACAGGTCCTGCTCCTCAGAGGCAGCTTCGGGAGGTTTGGGTCATTAGAACATGAGGTTCAAGGGCTGACATGAGTTGTACAAATACACAGACGGGGCCTCAGCCAGCTCTCTGTGTGCCAATCATCATCTATCTGTTCATCCATCCAAACGAGCTCGAGGTGGAGGGCTGCAGAGGTCCTGGGGGGACCTGGGTGGCCTTCCCCTCTTCTCCATCCCTGAGCCTAGGAAGGCAGCTGCTCAGATCAGGGAGGCAGAGGGGAGAGATACAGCCTGCTTCAGCAGACACTGCTCTGGGTTGGGGCTAGGGTTGGGGGTTGTCCCATTTCATCTTTTCTGGACCACTTGTCAAGCTAGAAGAACCAAGACCCAGAGAACGCAGGGCAGAGGGTAAGCCTTTATCCTAGGTGGGGCAGGACAAGGAGGCCCGTGGGCCCAGTGGAGAGGATGGGTGTGAGAGGAGGGCCTGGGAGGATTTCAGTTCATTTATACTCGAGCCAAACAACAAGCAAATGCTTTAAAATGTGTCAATTAAACCACAAGGCACTTTCCCCAAAGTACCTACACCCTCCCATCCCTCTCCCAGGTGTCTGTGGCAGGCCTGCTACAGGTCCCTCAGGGACCCTCCTCAAAACCCCCGACACCCCACTCCCTGCAGCCAGGATCCATGTGCTGGGCTTCCCAGTGAGGGTGGGGTACCCCTCTGATGCCCCTCCCAGGGTGGGCGCCTGCCTCAAACAATTCTGCCCACTTTGAAAAATCTACTTTTGCTCTCTCCAAGACTTTTGCTGAAATTTTCTCACAGCTCAATTTTGTCTTTAGTCTNTAGAGATCTCTTAAAGAAAACTAGAGATACCAAGGGAACATTTCATGCAAAGATGGGCTCGATAAAGGATAGATGGTATGGACCTAACAGAAGCAGAAGATATTAAGAAAAGGTCGCAAGAGTACACAGAAGAACTGTACAAAAAAGATCTTCACAAACCAGATAATCACAATAATGTGATTACTCACCTAGAGCCTGACATCCTGGAATGTGAGGTCAAGTGGGCCTTAGAAAGCATCACTACAAACAAAGCTAGTGGAGGTAATGGAATCCCAGTTGAGCTATTTTAAATCCTGAAAGATGATGCTGTGAAAGCGCTGCACTCAATATGCTAGCAAATTTGGAAAACTCAGCAGTGGTCACAGGACTGGAAAGGGTCAGTTTTCATTCTAATCCCAAAGAAAAGCAATGCCAAAGAATGCTCAAGCTACCACACAACTGCACTCATCTCACACGCTAGTAAAAGTAACGCTCAAAATTTTCCAAGCCAGGCTTCAGCAATATGTGAACCATGAACTTCCTGATGTTTAAGCTGGTTTTACAAAAAGGCAGAGGAACCAGAGATCAAACTGCCAACATCCGCTGGATCATGGAAAAAGCAAGAGAGTTCTAGAAAAACATCTACTTCTGCTTTATGGACTATGCCAAAGCCTTTGACTGTGTGGATCACAATAAACTGTGGAAAATTCTGAAAGAGATGGGAACACCAGATCACCTGACCTGCTTCTTGAGAAACCTGTATGCAGGTCAGGAAGCAATAGTTACAACTGGACACGGAACAACAGACTGGTTCCAAATAGGAAAAGGAGTACGTCAAGGCTGCATATATTATCACCCTGTTTATTTAACTTACTATACAGTGTACATCATGAGAAATGCTGGGCTGGATGAAGCCCAAGTTGGAATCAACATTGCCAGGAGAAATATCAATAACCTCAGATATGCGGACGACACTACCCTTATGCCAGAAAGTGAAGAAGAACTAAAGAGCCTCTTGATGAAAGTGAAAGAGGAGAGTGAAAAAGTTGGCTTAAAGCTCAACATTCAGAAAACAAAGATCATGGCATCTGGTCCCATCACTTCATGGCAAATAGAT
>SJYV01031018.1:386794-472126 GCA_006410875.1 Neotragus pygmaeus
CGCTCCCCATCTGGCACAGAGAGGGAACTTGAGAAATGCCAAGAGGCAAACCATCTGTCCAGGTGAGGCCAGGAGGAGCGGGGGCCTGGGGAAACAGAGGTCATCAGGTGGGGGCTGGGAAGGGAGCACAGCCAGGTCTCAGCCCAACTCCTAGGGTGGTGGGCCCAGTGGGAGCAGAAAGTTCTGAGGAAGCAGGGCAGGAAGTGCCCTGGAGGCCCTGAGTGTGCAGGCTGGGGAGGCCCAGCCACAGGCCAGGGGTCTCTTCTAGACAGAGAGGGATGCCCCCTCAGCATCTCTCCACTTGCTCCAAGCCCTGTAATCCAGAGAGCCACCCGCTCCATGCCGCTTGTAAGATAAAGGAGGGGGTGATGGGCCACCCCCAGGCCCTAGGTGAGCAGCACAATCAACTGTGGTCTTATCAACACTTGGCTGAGAATGGGCACCAGATGACTGGGCATTTCCCGAGGGGCAGTGGAGAACGATTAAAGCAGGGCATCTGAAAAGGGAGCAGCCAGAGGACCATCTGACTCCACAGGCTGGGAGGGGACAGGGGGAAAGCCCAGGAGAGGACCTGAGCACCCTGGGTATCGGCACACACCCACCTACGGGAGAAGCTGCCCTGGGATGGTGCCCTCTCTGTACCCACAGATGGGACCTCTGCCTTCAGAAAGTGTGGGTCCTGAGACAAGCCTGACTACTAGGACTGGGTCCAGGGGGACTAGGGTCAAGGTACGTCCTGGGATCCTCACTGCCCACCGCAGGGTCTTGGGCAGACCTCAGTTCCACCCGCCAGTCCCTTGCTCTTGCGTCTGCCCCCCAAGCCCTTCTCCCTCCCCAGACAGTGAAGCCCACAGCAGCTGAAGATCTTCTGTTCCCAGAGTCTGGGGATAGTTGGGGAGATGCTCCCTAAAGGGAGGGGCCCTGCACCAGGACCTCTCAGCGGTGACAAGACGGGTGCTTTCTATTTACTTCTCATTCTGCTTTTATTTTCCAATTTTCCTACAAAGAACACACGTCCTTGGTATAATAAAAATGTTAATTTTTAAAAGATGGAAAATAATTCACATTCTTCTTTTAGGCCCTAACTCTAACCCTTTCATCTTCACGATGTCCTCTTTGACTCACTCTGCCCAGAATCAGCCTTCTTGTGTATGAATTCTTATTAGAATCAGAATCACAAAGCACAACTGATTTCAGTTGTTTCAAAGGCAGCCTGACCTGTCTAACTGGTCAGTGACTCTGCGCCCCGACTTCTCTGTCTTACAGTTTCCTCCAGGGCCCCCCATTTTGAGAGGCAGAGAGGTGCTGGTTCCACCACCCCACCCCCCAACTGACCCCCATTCTATGCCCCAGGACAAACTTAGGTTTGTTGTCAAGAACCAATCCCCGGCAAGGATGTGAAGACATTGGAACCTTAGTGCACTGTTGGTGCAAAGGTAAAATCGTGAACCACTATGGAAAACAGTATGGGGTTCTTTAAAAAGTCATAGAATTACTGAGATTGCCCTGGTGGTCCAGTGGTTAAGCATTTGACTGCCAGTGCAGGGGACACAGGTTCGATCCCTGGTCTGGGAGGAATACACACGCGGTGAGGCAACTAAGCCTGTGCGTGACAACTGCGGAGCCCAAGTACCCTTGTGCTCTGTCTGCAACACGAGGAGCTACTGCCCTGGCAGCCCAGGCCCCACAGCTAAGTTGGCCCTGCTCACTGCAACCAGAGAAAGCCCACACAGCAACGAAGACCCAGCAGAGCCCAAACTAAACAAATACCATTTAAAAAAAAGAAATAGAACGACCATATGAAATAGCGATTTCACTTCTAGGTATATACCCAAAAGATTGAACGCAGGGTCTCAAGGAGATATTTGTACACCCATGTTCGTAGCAGCACTATTCACAGTAGCCGAGAGGTGGATGCAACCCCAGAGTCCATCAGTGGATGCGTAGCAAAGCACAGTGTGGTAAATACATATAACGGAAGGGCATTCAGCCTTAAAACACAAAGGAAAACACGATATAGTCTACAGCATGGGCGAACCTTAAAGACAGTAAGCGAAATAAGCCAGACACAAAAGCACCAATACTGCATAACTCTACTTAAATGCGGTACCTAGAAACAGACGCGTTCATAGAAAGCGGAATGGTGGTCGCCAGGGGCTGGGGAAGGGCAGGGACGGGGAGTTAGTATTTAATGAGTATGGAGTTTCAGTTCTACAAGAGGAAAGAGGTTCTGGAGATGCATGGGCTGATGGCTGTACAACAACGTGAATATACTTAAAGCCACTGAACTGTATCCTTAAAATGGTTAAAACGGTAAATCGTACACTGTGCATATTTTACCACAACTAAAATAATTAATCAATTGATTGAGTAATTAAAAGAAAAGACTCAACACCAGTAGGGCCAGCTGGGTCATCAACCCATAGCACCCGGCTCCGCCTTACCTCAGTGATGAGGGCTCGACATTCTCTAAGGGGCAGCACAATGTCTTTTCTGTCTGCTCTGAGTCATGCCTGGCACATAGAAGCAGCTCAAAAAATGTTTGTGGCATGAATGAGATGAAAATATAAAGACCACTGATATCTGTAATTGATAGGAAGTATGACAAGAAAAGGGCTTCCCAGGTGGCACTGGTGGTAAAGAACCTGTCTGCCAATGCAGGAGATGCAAGAGATGTGGGTTCGATCCTTGGGTTGGGAAGATCCCCTGGAGGAGGGCACAGCAACCCACTCCAGTATTCTTGCCTGAGGAATCCCATGAACAGAGGAGATTGGCGAGCTACAGTTGATGGCATTGCAGAGTCAGACATGATTGAAGCGACTTAGCACACGCATGAACATTACAAGAAAGAATACTTTTCTTAAACTTAGATTGGAGACGGAAAACTGTATGTTTGTAGACCACACTTCTGTCTGTCCATCGGCTAGGGACGTGGGGAGGTAAACATTTCCCCTCTCTGCCCACAGGGTGTACAGTCCACCCATGGGTATCTGAGCATCACAGACATCGTCTCGTGGTCATTATAATTCAGAACCATGCCGTAGTGGAGCCAGACGCCAGAGCGACCTGGGGACGCAGCCAAGTCCTTGAAGGAGATGGAAGAGGAGACGATAACCTTAAAAGGGGGAGGTTGGGGATAGACTGGGAGAGAAGGAAAGGGCATGGGGAGGGCTGAGGGAAGGGCTGCCCTCCCCAGGTCCTGCTACACCCCCACTGCAGAGTGAGGAGGTGTTACTCACCTCCATCCCCACCCTGGGTCAGCAGCCCTCTGGCAAGACCCCCAACTCCAGCCCCTCAGGGCTCCTGGGTCTCTGAGAATGAGGCTTGCGTTCAAGCCAGTGAGCTAACATCCTCTTCCACACACTGGAGCCTGTTCTGTCTCTGCAGGGCAGACAGTCTGCAGCCCATTCCGGGGCCCGGGGCTTTACACCCTGTACCTCCTCTACCCTCCCAGCACCCTTGCAAAGCCCCGGCTCCCTCTTACAGACTCTGCTCCCCAGTGGTGAGAGGTGGGTTGTCTAGCGTTGTACCTTCTGCCAGAAGGCAAAGTCCGTGTGTCAGCTCAGCAGCTCCACTCCCCGTGTGATACGCCTCCAGTTTACTCTCTGTTGCTTGTGTGTCCTCCCAAACAGAAGGGGAGCTTCCTGATGACAGAGCCAGCGTCCCCCTCAGTTCCCACCATCGTTCCTGCCTCTAGCTGAGTGTGTGAGAGCACAGTCGGCAGTTCCCAGCGAGCAGATAGAGATGAAGCCTCTGCTGGATGGATGAGTGGGGGGACATCACCATCCCCATGTCACAGATGAAGGAACTGAGGCTGAGACTTGGTGACCTGCCCAACTCTCCACAGCTCCTAAGGGCAAGGGGGTTTTGAACTAGCCTGATCAACACAGATGCTCTTCTTCCTCCACAACAGTGACCTCTTGGCAAAGGTAACTTGGATGCATCCCGGTTCTGGCTGCATCAGCACCCTTATTCTGCTTCCCCAAGTGGTACCTCCTCTAGGTGCCTCTTCCTCCAGTCTCCATCTCCCTCCTCCCAAAGCAGAGCACCAGGAGCTCCCAGGCGCGAGCAGCCTCCACTGGCATGATCTGGAGGCCCTTGTCCCAGGAGTGGGGACAGCACAGCCCTCCATTGACCCTGGCACTGTGGCTGCAGCAGGAGGGCTCTGAAGCTGCAGGTCTGAACCCAGCCATGGCCCCAGCCGCAAATGGCCTGTCCAGCAAGAGTGGCAGAGATACCTCCACCTGTTTCCATACATCAGACATGAGAGGCATCTGGGGACTCCACGGGGGTCTTGAGAGTTCTGTGGCTTCTGACCAGTCTCAATCCACAGGACCAGCGCATCCAACAGGCCTCATAAGAACCCCAGGAGTTGGATGCGATAAAAGGATCCTCCTCAGGCCCAAGGGAGAGTGAGGCCATGGAGAGTGATGGGCGCCCATCTGTCACCCTTCTCTGCCAGGGCCAAACTCTTCGGCCACCCATTAGTCTCTTCCCTCCCTTAGATCCAGGCCCAAACCATCACACCGCACAGTTGATTTATTTATTCTTGTGGCCTTGCTCTTGGTGGGGTTAGAGAACAGCATGTCATCGCCCTCTCTAAATATTACAACTCCACAGAGAATTGATGAATGTGACTTATCACCCTTCCACTCCAGCTCCAGAATCCCCAGGCCATTCTTTGTTGATAGGAGCGTGATCATAATCATAATAATAACAGTAACAACAATAATAGCTGCTCCCAATTACTGAACACTCGTTCTGTGCCAGAGAGTGTGCTAAGCGCTTTCCTCGTATTATTTCATGTACTCTTTAACAACCATGTTAAGTAGGGGCTCATTCTGTCTTACTACACAGAGGAGGAAACTGAGGTTCTGAGTGGCTCAATGCTGATAATTTGCCCTGGTCACAGCAGGGCTGGAATGACATGAAGGGCAGCCTAGTCTGGGCCCTAAGGCTAATCACTGGATCATAAGCCAAGCCCCAGTGTGCATCCCTATACCATAAAATCATTCCTCCACCTACTACTCAACCCCTAACCAAAGCCAAAGGCTCAGCCCCAAACCAGAGACCAAACAGAGCAAGCAATGTGTTTCCCCAAGAGCTGCACTGGGCAATGGCTGCTGAAACAGGGAAAGGGGCCAGTGGGCTGTTTGCATATGATTGCTCGCGGCTGGCCTCTGATGTGTACCAGCCACCCCCGGTCCCAGCAATTTCAGAGCCAGACTTATGTCTGTCCCTGTGAAAATGATGGCCTCTTAGCTTTTCTCTCCTTTCATCTCTCTCTTGATTGCTATCACTGATCCTGATACGCTCTAGAGGAGACACGACTGCCCTGTGGCTGGGGTCTGACTCTGATCCTTGCCATGCAGATCCTCTCACCACTCTGTGACTCCTGCACTGACCCAGAGTCACGGCCTCTGTGGGAGTGGAGGGGGCGGGGGTGCTTCCCAGAGGGTGGGCCACTCCATGGGGCAGTCCCTCTGGAAGAGGCCCGAGTCAGCCTCTCTGACCAAAACCCCCTTGCTGGAGGGCTGGGACCAAGGGCCAGCAATGGAGGGGTGGGAAGTGAGACGCTGCCCCGCCGTGTGGGAGGACAGAGGGGTGAGAGGGCAAAGTGCTGGGCAGAGATGCAGAGGTGGCCAGGTATGGAAGCTGCGGCAGCCAGGCCAGGCTGAGACTTTGTGCCTCGAATGCCAGACTGTTTCTGGGCAAAGAATTTTCTGGATTTCCTTTGTGTTCCACTTTACAGTTTAGTAAATCTGCTGAACGCTCTGCTGTGCTATGAGGAGTCAAGAAAAGCACTCTTTGTCCATGCTCTGCCTGGAACAGAGCCATGCTGGGGCCAGCAGGGTGGTGAAGACAGGACCAAGAGAGAAAATTCCAGAGGAGCTCAGGGGTTTGTATGTATTGGAATGCTTGGTGGGTTACCCCTTACCCCTTGAACCTTGGGTCTCTGGGACTTGTTATGATAGAGAAAGCTGTTTCTTTACCTGTGGGGACCCCCACATTTGAGGGGTAGCCATCAGACAGGAAAGGCCCCCCTGGCTCCTCAGTCACACACAGGCAGGTGGAAAACCTCTCTCCTCCTCTTCTCTGAGTACCCTCCCTCCTGAGGGCTCCCCAAGCCTCATTCCCACAGAACCATTATATAAACCCCTCCTGCTGGGCAGATAAAAAACATCTGTCTAGTAGTCAGGCCAGGTGGAAACTTCTAAACCAAAAAGCTTTCTGGGGGCAATTCCCTCACTTAACTGTTATGGATCTTGGACAAGTTAATATCTGTGCCTATTTATTCATCTGTTAAAAGGAGATAATAATAGTACCAACATCTTATGTTTGTTGTAGTGATTAAGTGAATACACAAAAGTGCTTAGAACAGTGCAGGCTTCCTGAAAACTCCATACAGGTATTAGCTGGTGTTAGTGATTACCCTACCACATAAGGACAGACGCGGGTATGAGGAGATGAGCAGAGAAACCCTTGAATCAGCACCACCTTTCGAGGCCTGGACCCCACCATCACGTTGAATGGAGCACACCTGAGCCCACAGCCTCTCAGGACACTCCTGGGCCTGCAGACTCAGCCAGGGCGGCTTTCCTCCTGACAGCCCAAGGCTGCCGCTGGCCACGATCTCCCTGCCTGAAGGTGGAGTGTGGTGGGCGTCAGAGAGGATGGGATACTTTGAAAACTGAGAACAAATTCTGTCTGCAGGTACTGTTTTCTTCCAAAGGCTTAAGATCTGTTGTGGGAAATGGATGGACGAAACAATGTTAGGAGTGGCAGTCTTGGGGCACATTGGGAACACTCCACAGGACTACAACCGCCTACTCCCTATCTCACCATCAGTCTCATCTGACTCTATTAATACATATTAGTGTGTGTGTGTGTTTATTCATGCACAATAGTTTAATTATTTTATTTAACCCCTTTATTGAAAATTCAGCCCAAAGCTCCAGAAGGTTGTCTTTGTGTCAACCTTCAAGGACTCATGGGTCCCAGGAAAACTCACGCAGGGAGGAAAGAACCCGCCCAAAGGCAAACACAGCAGCTCCTTTTCTGGGCATATGGGAGGATTAGCAGGCTCCCCAGGAAGCCATGCTGGATGAAGGCCACTGTATCACTTCATGTCCCCATGGAACGCAGAAGCAGATTTTGCACTCTATTAATCTACATCTGTTTGCATGTCCCTGCTGTCAGCGCTTCTGTCTAGGGAAGCAGCAAGCAGGCAGTAAAAGGAACATGGGCTTTGGCGGGGAGGGGAGACCTTGGTGCATCCTGCTCTATCACTCCCTGCCAAGTGACCTTGGGCAAGGATCTCAGGCATTCTGAGCTCATTCTCTAAACAGAGGATGCTGATAAGGGTCCCCACCCTGCAGGGTTGTCAGCCTCCTGACAGGATTAGCAAGGATGTGGATAACGCCTGGTGCAGTGCCTGGCACACACTGGCTTAGAAGGCATGGAGGTTGCCAGAGATGCCGGATGCTGGTGAAGATTGAGATGATGATGGTGACACTGAGGTCCCAAGTCTGTGCTTTCTGCCTCCCCTGTTAGGCTAGGGGCTTCTCCAACAGCTGCTGGTGGTGTTTTCTCCTTTCTCCTCCTTCCTACAGCCTCACCTCCTCCCCACCGTACTAATTCACTTAACAGACCTAGAGGGGCAGGGCTGGGGTGCCCCAGACAACACACATTCCAAAGCCACCAGACCCCCTGGTCGGGCTGTGCCCTCTTGAAGTGAAGGAAAAGGACATGCCATCTCCTATGGGATTCAGCCTTCCCACCCTGCCCTCACCCCCCAGCCTTGCCCCTACCTCACGTTGTCATGTTTCTGGATGTAAATCTTATGGAACATCATATCCTCCTGTTTGGCGTTGATGTCGGCTTTCATCTCCATGGCAACGTGACGGGGCAGGACAGACAGCAGGAGCCGCTCCTGGAGGGGAAGCAGATGCTTTCATCATAGCCTCTCCCCAACTTGGCAGTCCCTTCCCCTTCCCAGGCTTCACTCCTCCACACCTGTGTCCCCACCGCAGGGCCCTGGAAAACCTCTCAGGCTCTCCTCAAACTCAGGGGGCTAACGCTCGCATGCTGGGGGCAGAGACATGCCTCAGGGCCACCTGGCCCCCATCTCCCGGGGACACCTCCTGGTTCTTCGGTTACACGGGGAAAAGCACTCCTGGTGAGCCTGTAATACCAAGCACCCTGGGTCAGAGACCTTGGGCAAATGACTGAACTTCTCTGAGCCTCCTGGTGCTTATGTAAATGGGGATGGGGTTGTTGGAGCTTTAGATGAGATTCATTCAGTCATCAAATATTCACTGCGAACTGACCGCGTTCCAGGCATCATGCTGGGTGCCAGGAGTGATAACTGGGGCCAGGTTCCGCCTTCACAAATTCCCGGCCTCCTGCGTTACAGGTACTATGGGGCACGGAGCACGGAGACCTGTCTGAGGCTAGGGAGAAGTGGGGTGGTCACGGAGGACTTCGTTGGGACTAGAGAATGACGTACTCCATTTTCACGGGATGGTGGCCCAGGAGGACGGGAGAGATCCCTGACCGGAGAAACTGAGGAATTAAGATCAGCTGGAGGGGAGGCTGGAGGGAAGCAGGGAGAGGGGCCAGGGCCTCCCTGTGAAGTGGGGGAGGGTCACATCAGCCCTTGATGGAGTCTGGACGCGGCCTCCTCTCTGAGTTCTCCTCTGGGGCCTGCCTGCTTCAGAGGTTCAGCTGCCCCCAGAGTGTGCAGCCTCTGCCCGCACCCTCTGCAGCCCCTCCCCATGCCAGGTGCTCTGCCAGGCTCACTCAGGGTCCTCTCATCTGAGGCCTCTCCTCCTGGCGGCCTGCAGCCCCTCCATCTCCCGCCCCCCATCCCCACCAGCAGCGGAAGCTGGGCCACTCCCTCCTCAGGCCCTAAGACTTCTGCTCCTGCACCTGTCTAGTTCCCCTGCCATCTTCCTGCCCACCTCTGACCTCTTCCTGCTCACTTCTGCCCTTGGGGAGCAAGGCTTCCACCAGTACCTCCCTTGGTCACCTCCCAAGCCACTCCCTCCAGGTCCCCAAGTCTTCAGCTGCCCGCCTGACATCATGCCCACACCATGCTTACCCTCCCGGTGGCTCTTCTCAAGTTCCCTGCCTTTGCCCATGGCACTCCCATCTTCCAGGCCACCAAGGTCAAGGCCTTGCTCCTCAGCTAGAATCACCATCCTCACACATGCTGTACCCTTCCTTGGGCTCATCCCCTTCCCAGAAGGAGGGTCCTGGCTCCAGCTGCCAGCATCCCTTGCCACCCTGGGCCTTCCTGTAGAGTCCCCCATCACTCTGCATTTCAGCCTGTTAGTGGGGCCTCTTGAGGGTGGGAATGTGTCTTGTTGGGCTTAGAGCAGGCAGTCTCATGCTCAGGAAGCTCTGGTAAACTAGTAAGGAATGGTGCTCTCTGTGGACAGGCCTGACCTCCGGTCAGGACTTCCATCAGTGGACATGGCCATTACAGGCCATCTCATATTTACTGACCTCTCCATGAACAGCTACTGGTGATAAAAATACACATGAAAGGACAATTCTGTGGAAATATAGGATGACTGGGAGAAAGTGTGCAACAAACTGTTTAGATTCATGAGAGACCTTCCGACATTGCCGGCTAGTTCTGGGGCTGAGGAGCAGGAGGAGTCGGCAGGGGAAGGGCGGGGATCAGTGCAGGATCCCCTCATCAGGTGGCGCTGAAGAGCATCCTCGGATCTAAGAGCACCCCCTTCTGCAGAGGGCAGAGGAGGCTGGGCTCTGGGCCGTGGCTGGGTGAGGAGTGCCTGTCCCCTGGAAGCAGGCCTCCCCTCCCTGGCCTGAAACATGGTTTGGCGAACATATCCACCCCCCCACCTCCCCCAAGATCCCTGTGGATTTGCTGGAATGTCTAGCCTGGCCAGGGCCAGCACATGTAAACTGTGATGAACTGTAAATGCTATAAATGCTAATTTTACTGCAAAAGGGTGAGGTCCAGGCATGGAGGGGTGGGGGCGGCAGGGGGGAGGCACTCCCTAACCCAGAAGGGGCGGGAGATGTGTATAAGAGACAGCTATTAATCTACATCTGTTTGCATGTCCCTGCTGTCAGCGCTTCTGTCTAGGGAAGCAGCAAGCAGGCAGTAAAAGGAACATGGGCTTTGGCGGGGAGGGGAGACCTTGGTGCATCCTGCTCTATCACTCCCTGCCAAGTGACCTTGGGCAAGGATCTCAGGCATTCTGAGCTCATTCTCTAAACAGAGGATGCTGATAAGGGTCCCCACCCTGCAGGGTTGTCAGCCTCCTGACAGGATTAGCAAGGATGTGGATAACGCCTGGTGCAGTGCCTGGCACACACTGGCTTAGAAGGCATGGAGGTTGCCAGAGATGCCGGATGCTGGTGAAGATTGAGATGATGATGGTGACACTGAGGTCCCAAGTCTGTGCTTTCTGCCTCCCCTGTTAGGCTAGGGGCTTCTCCAACAGCTGCTGGTGGTGTTTTCTCCTTTCTCCTCCTTCCTACAGCCTCACCTCCTCCCCACCGTACTAATTCACTTAACAGACCTAGAGGGGCAGGGCTGGGGTGCCCCAGACAACACACATTCCAAAGCCACCAGACCCCCTGGTCGGGCTGTGCCCTCTTGAAGTGAAGGAAAAGGACATGCCATCTCCTATGGGATTCAGCCTTCCCACCCTGCCCTCACCCCCCAGCCTTGCCCCTACCTCACGTTGTCATGTTTCTGGATGTAAATCTTATGGAACATCATATCCTCCTGTTTGGCGTTGATGTCGGCTTTCATCTCCATGGCAACGTGACGGGGCAGGACAGACAGCAGGAGCCGCTCCTGGAGGGGAAGCAGATGCTTTCATCATAGCCTCTCCCCAACTTNGCTTTGAGGCAGATCGGGGCTTGGGGGTGAGCAGGGTGCAGAAGTGAGGTAACCATGTCAAGAAGAGACAGTGGGAAGACTCAGGGACACCTCTGGGCATGGGTTTCACTCAAGAGCTGGACCAGGAGCCTACATGGGACCAAGGAACGCACGGGAAGGCCAGGCCTTGGATGGGATGGCCTGAGCTGGGGACCTGGCAGGCACAGCGCCCCGCACAGGCTGGAAGGGAAGTGGGGCAGACTGCAGCTGGGGGTGGCGGGCCTGGAGAGGCACTGCGGAACTCTGCCCCCAACTCAGCTGTCTGAGTGTCACCAGCTAGGTCGTGTTACTCCCTAGACTGAACCCAGACAGAGGCGGAGCAGTGCCGTACATTGATGAACTCTGCGCCTGTGGAGGCTGAGCTCCTGCGGGGTGCATGGAGCACCCGCCGTGCCAGGCAGGAGGCCGCACGTGACCACTGCGCTGCCGTCCAGGCCTCTGGCTCCCTGTCCTCATGATCAAAGGCAGACCTTCCATGTTTACATCTGCCACCCGCCTGACACGGCGCGCAGCCCAGAACTCCGCCAGTGTTTGGGCAGGCCGTGGGGAGACGCTAACCCAAGAACAGAGCAAGGCCCCTCCGGCTCGGAGTAGCGACCTTCCCTCTGAGAGCCAGGATGAGTCTGAGCCCAGTGGGAGCCCCAGCACCTGGCTGGGCGGCCTGCTTCCCACCCGCAAGTGCCCCCGGGTCTCCCTCCAGGCCTGCTGTTCGGGAGCAGTGTGCCCCGTACAGCCTCAGAGTTCCAAGCTTCTAACCAGTTCGCACGCACGAGAAGACACAGGGGTGACCTGGCCAGACCCGAACCCCGAACAGGGTGCCCCCAGGATGCTGGGCAGGGAAGCCTGACAAGTCCTCAGTCCCCGGCCCACCCTCAGCCAGAGGAGCACACAGGGGCAGGTCCCTCTGCCTGGGGCTCACGGAGAGAAGCCCCCGAGTCTGTGGCCTGAATGAGTGACCTGCCTCCTAGCCCCAGAGTCCTGAGGGTGAGGTTTAGGGTGAGACATGGCCGTCTTCCTTTCTCGAACTAACCAGGCCCCAGAACTCGGCACACAGAAAGTGCCTCGTGAGGGCATCGCGGGGCTGACAGCCTGGGCTTCTCTTCTTCCCCCTCCCCCTCCCCCTGCCTGGAAGCACCTTCATCCCAGGAGGGAATGCTGATGCGCCCATCACCCAGTTCATGAGCCCTGGGGGCAGGAGGGAGGGCCACTTCCTGCCTCCCAGGGCACGGGTGCTCAGTTTGAGTGCGAACCACAGGGAGGCTGAGCAGGCACTCTCAGCCCAAAGCTTGGGCCCAGAGCTCATTCATCCCACAGAGCCAAGAACGCTGGGCACCCTCCAGAGGAAACATCCCCCATGGCCTGGGCCCCCACCCAGGAGGGGCTGGACAGCTGCCCTGAGCGTCGCTGGCGGGCAGGCGGCAGCTGGGCAGCCGCGGGGCAGCAGGGCCTCACCCACCTGCTGCTGGTTCTCCCGCTGCGAGTGGAGCCGCGCCTGGATGCACTCCCGGGTCTCCTGGAAGGCCTGTCTCTGTGAGACCTCAGCCGGGTAGTGGGTGCACACACCCACGATGTTGGTGCAGGAGAAAATGAGGACATTGGAGACGAGCTGCAGAGGAAGAGATGAGGACACAGGCTGAGGCCTGGAGCAGGCACTGGAGCCCCAGCCACGACCCCCCCACCCCCAGGGCTCGGGGCCCCCAGGTCCCACCACAGCAAACACACACCTAGTTGCCAGCAAACAGATGCCAAGGGCCCCCACCCATAGCCAACTGCTGGGAGCAGCCAAGTGCAATCACTCGGGCTCCCTGCTGTGCTCAGAGCCCAGAGCTCGGCTGGCCTGCGACAGAGTATGGCCTGAACGATGCTGAGTCACAGAATGATTATCCTGGCTGCGTCCATAGTACCAAAGCCACAAGGTGAGGTGTCCTGGGGGTGCTGCGTCAGAGCTGTGGGTGCTGGGGTGGCAAGGCCCCTGCAAGGAAGTGTCCCTGAGGGGGATAGGGCTTCATCGCTTGAAAGAGCGACAGGGTCCACACAGGACAAAGGACTGCTCTTTCACGGAGAAGCTCTAGCTGGCTATTCCCCAGGGATCAGCTCCAAGAAGCAAATAGCTGCTGATGCACAGCACTGTGTGAAGTCCTTTGGGGATGGCGGGGAGGACGGGGCGGGGTCCCCAGGCAGCCCGATCGATGTCCACACAGGTCTCATCTCCTTCTCTACACCAGCACCAGGGCCTCCTGATGACCCTCCCCCCAACACATCAGTTGGTGGACACACTCCTTCACCCCCACTCCACACGGATGCCCATCTCTGTGCTGACAGAGATGTGTGCAGAGAGACACCCCTGTCGTCAGGTCACAGGGACAAGGCTGAAGTTCTTTTGAAAGCAGTACTCACTGGAAAAATAAGGGAAAACACAACACAACCCACAAAAGCTAGTTGACAGAGCACATTCCTGATCTGGTCCCTTGGACAGCAAGGAGATCAAACCAGTCAATCCTAAAGGAAATTGACCCATAATATTCATTGAAAGGACTGATGCTGAAGCTGAAGCTCTAATACTCTGGCTACCTGCTGCGAAGAGCCAACTCACTGGAAAAGACCCTGATGCTGGGAAAGATTGAGGGCAGGAGGAAACGGGGACAGAGGATGAGATGATTGAATGGCATCACCAACTCAAAGGACATGCGTCTGAGCAAACTCCAGGAGGTAGTGAAGAACAGGGACTCCTGGCTTGCTGCAGTCCATGGGGTTGCAAAGAGTCTGACACAACTGAGCGACTAAACAATAAAAGGTGCTGTTTGGCCAAAACTGCTCTTAGCAGGTACCGCTTCCGGGCAGTCTGGGTGAAGGGATTCTGGTCCTGCCCTTGACTCAGGCCACATGAGACAGAAGCCACACAGGCTCAGCTTTCTAGGCCTCAATCACTGCCTCCAAACACATAGTTCTTAGTCGCAGCTGCTGCAGCAGAGCCCAGACAGGGCCTGCGCCTTCTGCTGTGGTTCCACTCCCGTCCCCACCGGGAGCCCTGCATGGGTCTCCAGTCCTCTTATCCATTTGGATCCCAAAGAGCCTCCCCTTAAGCCTTCAGTTGCCAGGCAGTGACCGGCAGCAGCTCCCACATGCTTCTTCCAGGGTCCTCTTTTTCTCTGGATGGAGAAGCCCTGTCCTTGGCACTGCTCTGCCTTCTACCTGAAGGCTTCCCCCACCCCACCCCCTCTCCGAGGTGGCCCTGACTTCCACCCAGGCTCTCAGGCCCACAGCCATGTGGGCTCCATGCTGGAGGCAGTGCCATCTTTCCCTGGAGACGACCCATACTGCGTCTATTCCCAGTCGACGCACAAAGAGACCTTTCCTCTCCCCTCTCTGTCTTGCTTCCGCCTCAGCTGCATGATAGACTCTAGTGTTCTGGCTGAAAGACACTGTGGGCTCCCCTCAAGCACCTCCTGGCACCCCCAGATGCCTCCCTGAGGAGCCTTCAGGGAGGGGGCAAACTCAGATCACCAGTCCTGCCAACTCGGCTGATGATCACAACCCCCCACGCCCAACCCCACTCACCCCAGAATCCTACCACTGTCACTTTATATAAACACATCATAGAGAAAAATCCAACCTGTTTGTTACAAGCAAAGAAGACTTCCGATACACAGAAGCTTACAGTCCAGTTGAGGAGGGAAGTGGTCACAACCGACGGAGAACCAGCATCAGGAAGCGGAAACGGAATCACACCAAGCACACAGGAGCAGGGCAGAGCACAGGGCCAGGAGAGATCTCTGGGAAGCCTGGGCTTGGGGTGAGGGGCATGTTTGGTGAGGCTGGCAGACATGAGACAGCGTACCCCTGGAGAGGGCAACTAGAACAGCCAAAGCAATGTCGAAGAAGATGAACCAAGTTGGAAGACTTAGAGTACTCAAGTTCAACACTGGCTAGGAAGCTACAGTGATTAAACTGGTGCAGCACTGTTTTAACAAAGGAAATACAGATCAGAATTGAGAGTCCAGAAATAAACCCTTATGTTTATGACTTGCTGAGTTTTGACTAGGATACCAAGACAATTCAATGGGAAAAGAATAGTCTTCTCAGCAAACTTGCTATCTCATATGAGGTAGGAGACTCGACCTCATACCATATACAAAATTAACTTAAAATGGATCAAAGACCTAAATATGAAAGCTATAGCTGTAAACTCTGAGAAGAAAACATAGGAATACCTCTTAATGACCTAGGATTAGGCAGTGACTTCTTAGACATTACATCGAAAGCACAAACGATAAAAGAAGAAAAGATAAATTGCACTTCATCAAAATTAAGAAGACTTGTGCTTCAAAAGGAACCATTAAGAAAGTGAAAAGACAATCCATAGAATGGGAAAAAAATGCCTGCAAATCATCTATCACACTTAAATAAAGGTGTTATATATTTTTGATAAATATACAAAGGCAACTAAATGGAGGAGGATAATCTTTTGGACCAAATGGTGCTAGAACAATAGAAAATCCATATGATTGACTCAAATCTCATAAAATATTACAAAAATTTATTCAGAAAAAAATTGTAAAAAATTTTACAACAAATTGTAAAAAAATTTATTCAGAACCAAATGTAAAACCTAAAACTAGTAAACTTCCAGAAGAAAATGCTTTGGAAGAAAAGAAAAGAAGAAAACACTTTCTTCCAGAAGAAAACTCAAGAAGACTTTGGGTTAGGCAAAAATTTCTTATATACCACAGCAAAACACGATTCATAAAAAAAAGATAAATTGATAAATTAGACATCATCAAAATTAAGAACATTTGCCTTCAAAAGAAACTGTTAAGAAAATGAAAAGACAAGCCATAGAATGGAAAAATTCATTTGTAGATCACATATCTGATCAAAAGACTTGAATCCAAAATTCACAAAGAGCTATCAAATCAAAAATAAAAAAACCCTCAAACCACTTTTTAAAATATTTAAACAGAATAGACAATTTACCAAGAAGATATAAGGATGGCAAACACAGAGAAAGATGGAAATAATTAGCCATTAAGGAAATGCAAATGTCTTACAAAAAACAACGAGATACTTCTAAACACTATTAAAATGGTTAAAATAAAATCAAATTTAAAAAATGAAAATAAGGATGTCCGTGGTGGTCCAGTGGTTAAAAATTTGCCTTGCAATGCAGAAGACGTGGGTTTGATCCCTGGTCGGGAACTAAGATCTCAAAAGCCTCAGAGCAACTAAGCCCACATGCCATAACTGCTGAGCCCACGTGCCAAAACTAGAGAGTCTGCACACCTCAATGAAAGATCCCTCATAATGCAACAAAGATCCCATGCCACAGCTAAGGCCAAAAGTAGCCAAATAAATAATGTGCTTTGTGGCTCAGTCGTGTCTGACTCTTTGCAACCCCATGGACTGTAGCCCGCCAGGCTTCTGTGTCCATGGGATTCTCCAGGCAAGAATACTGGAGTGGACTGCCATGCCTCCTCCAGGGGATCTTCTCAACTCAGGGATCAAACTCAGGTCTCCCACTTTGCAGGCAGATTCTTTACCGTCTGAGCCACCAGGGAAGCCCATGACTCTGATAACTTCCTGTTAAAAGGTGGCATAAGACTGTCTCAGTTTGGAGAACAGACACAGAATTGGAAGTATTTCTGAGTTCCAAGTTCTAGATCTGAGTCTTGTATGATTAAAATCTCAATCCCTTGGTCTGCCATTTTGGTGTAACAGAATTAGAAGTAGTTGGAGGAATGACAACTGGAATTTTAATTAACAAAATGAATCTCACTTCTTTAACAGAAGCATAGGCCTGAAACTCAGTCTGGACCAGGTACTTCAGGGAGACTTGTAGTCAGGTAGCCAGTTGCCTAGTTTTATAAAAAGTAAGGTTGTAGTTGCTAGCTGTCAGCAGACGTTGTTCTGAGAATGTTGTGTGGCATCCAAGCCTAACACGACTCGGAAAACTCAAAGGTTCAGCAATACAAGGTCTGCTCTGAAATTACACCCACAGTATCACCTAGCTATTTCCTTGGATGTCTGAACCATAGCTACTCTATTTTGACTTTTAATTGTAAAATTATCCTTAATAGCCAAAGCAGATGTCACCATTAATTATGTCAGTGTTTCTCTGAGCTTCCCTGGTGGCTCAGATGGTAAAATTGTCTGCTTGCAAGGCTGAAGACCTGGGTTCAATACCTGAGTTGGTTCAATCTCCAGGGTTGCCCTGGAGAATGAAGCGGCGACCCACTCCAGTACTCTTGCCTTGAAAATTCCATGGATGGAGGAACCTCGCAGGCTACAGTTGATGGGGTCACAAAGAGTCGGACACAAAGGAGCGACTTCACTTTCACTTTCACGTTTCAGCGTTTCTCTAGGTATAGAAGATGCAAGAACTGGGACTCATAAAATCTTCTCCTAAAAGGATCTGACTCTATGAAGCCCTGTTTTGCCAGTTTTTCACAGAGCACAGAGTGCACAGAAATAAGTAATAAATAAAAACATGTATTAAAAAAAACGAAAAGAAGAAAGAACTGCCAACACTGGTACTGGTAAGAGTGTGTAGCAGCTGGAACTCTCATACCTGGCTCAGTTCAGTTCAGTTCAGTCACTCAGTTGTGTCTGACTCTTTGCAGCCCCATGAATTGCAGCACGCCAGGCCTCCTTGTCCATCACCAACTCCTGGAGTTCACTCAAACTCACGTTCATCGAGTCTGTGATGCCATCCAGCCATCTCATCCTCTGTCGGCCCCTTTTCCTCCTGCCCCCAATCCCTCCCAGCATCACAGTCTTTTCCAATGACTCAACTCTTCGCATGAGGTGGCCAAAGTACTGGAGTTTCAGCTTTAACATCATTCCTTCCAAAGAAATCCCAGGACTGATCTCCTTCAGAATGGACTGGTTGGATCTCCTTGCAGTCCAAGGGACTCTCAAGAGTCTTCTCTAACACCACAGTTCAAAAGCATCAATTCTTCAATGCTCAGCTTTCCTCATAGTCCAACTCTCACATCCATACATGACTACTGGAAAAACCATAGCCTTGACTAGACGGACCTTTGTTGGCAAAGTAATGTCTCTGCTTTTTAATACTCTATCTAGGTTGGTCATAACTTTCCTTCCAAGGAGTAAGTGTCTTTTAATTTCATGGCTGCAGTCATCATCTGCAGTGATTTTGGAGCCCCCCAAAATAAAGTCTGACACTGTTTCCACTGTTTCCCCCTATATTTGCCATGAAGTGATGGGACCAGATGCCATGATCGTCGTTTTCTGAATGTTGAGCTTTAAGCCAACTTTTTCACTCTCTTCTTTCACTTTCATCAAGAGGCTTTTTAGTTCCTCTTCACTTTCTGCCATAAGGGGGAATGAAAAATGGGATAGCCATTTTGGAAACAGTCTGGCATTTCTCATACATACACTTGGCCAGCAAGCTCATTCCTGGTATCTGCCCAAATCACATGTAAAGTTATGTTCAAATGGAACAATCTCATGATAACACATAATAACATGGATGAGTCTCAAGTTAATTATGCTGAGTGAAAGAAGCCACACTCAAAAAGCTAAGTACTGTAAATGACTCCATTTATATGGCATTCTGGAAAAGGCAAAACTTCAGGGACTGGAAACAGATCGGTGGTTGCCAGGGGGAGGGGAGAGTTTGACTAAAAGGGGCGGCAAGAGGAGATCTTTCGGGGTGATGGGACTGTTGCATACCATGATTGTGTTGGTGGTTATACATCCATATACTTTGTCAAATCCAAAGAATTATACACTAGAGAGGGCTTCTCAGGTGGCACAGTGGTAATCTGCCTGACCGTGCAGGAGACACAAGAGACACGTGTTCTACCCTGGGTCTGGAAGACCCCCTGAGTAAGAAAAGGCGACCCACTCCAGTATTCTTCCCTAAGAAATCCCATGGAGAGAAGCCTGGCAGGCTACAGCCTACTGGGTCGCAAAGAGTCAGACACGACAGAGTATGTGTGTGTGTGTGTGTGTGTGTGTGTATACACCAGAGAAGCCGAATTCTACCGTATGTAAATGTTGTTATTGTTTAGTTGCTAAACTGTGTCTGACTCTTTTGAGACCCCATGGACTGTAGCCTGCCTGGCTACTCTGTCCATGGGATTTTGCAGGCATGAATACTGGAATGGGTTGCCATTTCCTTCTCCAGGGGATCTTTCCAGCCCAGGGATTGAACCCACATCTCCTGCATTAGCAGCTGGATTCTTTACCACTGAGCCGCCAGGGGAAAAAAAGAATAAGCGTAAAGGTCCAGGAGGGACTAGCCGAGAGAATATGAGGAGCCGGCTGGACAGGGAAAGGGTAGCTCTTCCTCTCTCTGAGGCCAGAAAGAGGAACCAGAGTCTATTTTGAGACATGACCCTCGAAGTAATTATCAGCTGGCCTCTGGTATCTCGGCACTAATCCTCCTGGCCTCTCCTGCTGTAATCTGACTCTTCCTGCAGCCAGAAGGCCAATAGCAACAGAGGGTGTAAATCCAGGTAAAGCGATGTGCTGTAACCCAATAGGGTCCAAATGGCTCAGCTAAGCTTAGCATGCCTCAGTGTTCCTCTCTCCCATTCACTAAACACACAATGGGGTGAGCAAGAAGAGAGTGCTATGAGAGAGGTCTTCAGAAAGGCCTGCTGGAAAGGGTGATTTTGGCAAACTGGACCTGAGAGTGAAAACGTAAGAGATCAATACATCAAACACACATACACCCACCAAAAAGGTAAGGATCTGTGCGCCAGGTCTTAATAGATGCTAAGATCCCTGTGCAGATGCAAAGGTTATGAATGAAGAGAAAGCTTCAGTAAAAGCTGATGGAATTCTGCTTACAGTCTTCCAGAAAGGAGTTTGTAGCTTAAAAATGATCTCACACCTCAGGCAGGAGGGTCCAAATCAAATGTTAAGCAGCTTTCTTCTCCACTAACAATGATGATCAAACATTGAGCCCCTTCATACATGCTTATGCCAAATACTTAACTAGTAAATAATAACAGGTATCAGTCACAACAACAGGTAAACAAGGCCTAATTAAGGGTTTGCTGCTTTTCCCTGTGCACACTTCACAGGACATGTCCAACCACATGAAAGAGGCATGTGTGTGCGTGTGTGCGTGCGTGTGTGTGTGTGTGTGTGTGTGTGTGTAAAGGGATACCAACATCATAGCAGGTGGAGTAACAAGGACACCTGAGAATACATCAAACCTCAGGCCTTACACTGGCCTCAGCATTTGCTTTTAAAACCGGCCCTGCAGATGGTTTGGGTCTGGGAGGTCCCAGGACCACACCAGGAGAAACCCCAGAAAAGGGGAATGTTTGGAATTCTGGTCTCCAAGGGGAAGCCCAGAGGAGGTGCCTGTGCACATTTACAACTCCACTAGCATTCCTAAACCCCCAGCACTTCAGAAACCCAATCTCTCCTGTCTGCAGGCTGCAGGTTTGATTTGGCCACGAGTGAAGTTACTGCTCAGTGTGTGCAGCGCCTCTGTGGCGAAGCCTGAAAGGGCTCCCAGCAGCTTGCCTTGGGCACTGCTATGCCTGCTGCCCCTTTTCTCTTGAGTATTCAGGGGACCCCACGGGCCCATTGCCATAGGCGTGCTGTTTGCCAGTCCTGAGAAAGGTGAGAGGCAAAGAGGAATGAGGAATGAACTGGTTTGGAACAGAAGAAAATGAGCTAGGAGGACCTCCTCATAATCTACTATTTTGCGTGGGTTCTGTTCTGGACAGGTCAGCTGGTCGTTCGCAGGGTGTATCTGGTGGGGGTGGTAGGAGATAAAGAACCAGAATTCCCCAGGGAGCCAG
Source organism: Neotragus pygmaeus (assembly GCA_006410875.1). Lineage (NCBI taxonomy): Eukaryota > Metazoa > Chordata > Mammalia > Artiodactyla > Bovidae > Neotragus > Neotragus pygmaeus. The sequence continues at coordinate 407,504 of SJYV01031018.1, forward strand.
ATTAGGTGACTGGGGCGAGGGGCCAAGATGTTCAGTTATATTTGAATGTCAGATAACAACAGGTTTTTTTTTTTTAAAGTATAAGTATGTCCTGTGTGACAGTGGGAACGTGTGTCAGTCGCTCAGTCGTGTCCAACTCTTTGCAACCCCACAGACTATAGCCTGCCAGGTCTCTCTGTCCATGGGATTCTCCAGGCAATAATACTGGAGTGGCTTGCCATTCCCTTCTCCAGGGGAACTTTCCACCCCAGGGATCGAACCCTGGTCTCCTGCATTGCTGGCAGATTCTTTACCATTTGAGTTACAGGGAAGTCCTTAGTGGGAACATACTTATACTAAAAAATTATTTATCTGAAATTTAAGTTTGACTGGGCAACCGTATTTTCACTGGCAACCTTACCAGGGAGACTTTTCCAACCTGCCCTCCCCCAGCTCTGACACCCCCCAGAATTGGCCAAGCCCCAGCACACTAAGGGTAATCCAGCTCCCTCTACACCCCACTTCCTCTTCCAGATCCTCTCCCACTCTCAGAGGCTCCTGCACAGACAGACGACAGTGCTTCCTCTTCACATCAGGGTCTGAAATCACCTCACTTAAGTGCAAGCCAAAGCTGGGATCTAATTGTTCAAATCGATCCACCTGGACACAAGGGGCAAGATCATCTCAGAGTCCCTAGGAACTGAGGACCAGCTCCACAGTACTCTGCAAATGTGACTGGGACTCCACATTTAAAAGACAGGCAGAATCCTTTCTGTTCTAGTCCTCTTTCTGTTTACAAACACACAAAACTAGCAACCAAGTAACTCCCAAATAAAAGGAGCTGACAAGTCTGATAAGGGTTCCTTCTGTCTGCCCCAGATTTAATTTCTTCTGAGTGGTGCTGGTGGGAAGCTTGGGGGACCTCAGTGGAAACCCATTATGATATAAAATAAATCAAAGAAGGATAATTGTAAAATATATATACTCAGAAGGCATATCAGCGGGGCTCCTTGTATGCTGTGCCAAGCATGACTAGAGGCTAAATTACCTAAAATATATATATATATATTTAACTTTTTTCATCATAGTGATGCGTCTTTAAAAATTTTCCTTTAAAAAGAATAAGGATTGCTGTATGCTTTTTTTGGGCGGGAGCATCAAAGCCACATTATCTCTGCCTGGGGGCTTTTGTGATGAGGTCCTCTTTCATGGAGGTGGCTGGTCCGTCTCAGTGGCTCTGGACAAACAAAACCAGGCTCTCTGCTCTCTTCATTTCTATTAGAGGTTCTTCCCAGGTGACACCCCTTTCTCCTCTCCATTCCAGCTAGGATATAGCTGCCTCAGGCTTGTTGATCTTACCCAGACTGGAATCCTCTCTACAACTATCCTCTACATCAGAGATCATCATATCCCCTTATATAAGACACTTTTCTGATCAAATGCCCACCAATAATATAAAGCCCAAACTCTTGTGTTGATATTAAAATTCTACAAGTCTCATCATTGGCCACATTCCCCCTTCTTCTTACTACTCCTATCACACGGGCTACTTACCGCCTCTGGAAATCACCAATCTACAATGTGATTCTAAAAGTGTACTGTTTATTTAATACACTTTTATTATTACTAAAAACAAATTGATAAATAGCATCTGCTTAATCCAATTTAGAAAAGACAAAGTAGACTAAAATAGGACGTGTATCTAAGAGTGATTAGGTGCAGCAGTTTACAACCTTCAAACACCTTCACAGGTCGTATTTCATTGCATCCTCACTGCATCCTTCTAAGAGGAGCAAGGTGGGTGGCATCACCTGCTCCTGCTAATGCAGGAACTAAGACGAGGCAGGAGCCTCATTCACACAGCAAGACGGCAGCAGAACTCAATCAGATTCTCATTCTGAGTTCAGAGCTTGTCCTGTTCTACTGTACTAAGCGGTTATTTATCCCAACTTAATTTAGGTCCACTTTTGTTTGATTCTATTTAATAAAGGAACACTCAACTTTCTTTCACCCTCTTCCTAGGTGCCTTAGGCCTTCTTTATAGATCCTGGTCACATAACATACTGCTGATTAGGGACCTACTCACAGCTGCTGCCTCTAACCCAGCTCTGTCCAAGGAACTCCCACCGTGAGTGAGAACGGCCCATCGCCTCTCTTATAAGGCCACTTCTTACCCCAGTAGAGGTCTCTTGAATTATTTTTTCATTGATAGAGATCATACACCACACGACAGCAGTCTCCAACCATTTTGGCACCAGGGACCGGTTTTGTGGAAGACAATTTTTCCATGAACCGGAGGCTGAGGGAATGGTTTCAGGATGATTTAATAAGCACGTTACATTTATTGTGCACTTTATTTCTATTATTATTACATCAGCTCCACCTCAGATCATCAGACATTAGATCCCAGAGGCTGGGGACGCTCTGGCCATAGAATTCATCCTTTTAGAGTATACAATTCAGGAGCTTTTAATGTATTCTCAAGGTTGTGCGGCCTTCACCAGAACGTTATTAACATCCAGAACGTTACTAATTCCAGAATGTTATTAACATCCCTTAAAGAAATCCCACACCCATTAATCATTGCCTGCTCCCCACCTCTACCTCCACCCCCGCCCCCAGCTCCTTTCTGTCTTGATGGACTTGCCTGTTTTAGACATTCATATAAATGGTATCATGTAATAGCCTTCTGTGTCTAGCTGTTTTCACGTAGTGTAATACTTTCAAGATTTTTCTCTGTTTAGCATGTATCAGTGCTTCATTCCTTTCTATGGCCAAGTAATAGTCCACAGCACAGGTATGCCACGTTTTGTTTATTCTTTCATCAGTTATAGGCATCTGAGTTGTGTCTACTTTTTGACTGTTATGAATAATGCTGCTATGAACAACCATGTACAGTTTCTATATGTTTTCAGTTCTCTTGGGCATATACCTAGGAGTGGAATTGCTAGATGCTATGGCCTGTTCTGTTCATGTCCCCTTCTCCTAAATGCGTATGTTAAAATGCTAACACCTAACGTGATGGTTTTAGGAGGTGGGGTTTGGGGAAGGTGATTAGGTCATGAGGCTGGCACACTCGTGAGTCAGATTAGCACCCTGACAAAAGTGACCTCTTAGAGTTTTCTAATCTCCTTCCACCATGTGAGGACACAGTGAGCAAATGACCATCTATGATCCAGGAAGTGGGCTCTCACCAGACCCTGTGACTTGAATTTGGGTTTCCCAGGCTCCAGAATGCGAGAAAGAAATGTTGTTTAAGCCACTCAGGCTATGGTGTTGCTATTTTGTTATAGCAGCCTGGATGGACTAAGACACTGGATCACACAGTAACTCTACATTACATATTTTGAGGAGCTGCCCAGCTGTTTTCCAAAGGGGCTGCACCTTTGATATTTCTATCAACAATGGCTGATGATGCTCATGCCCTCCCCAGCACTTGCTGTGTCTTTCTTTTTTATTATAGCCATCCTAGTGGGGGTAAGGTGGTATCACGTTGTGATTTTGATTCCCTTAAAATCAGAACAAATAATGACAATAATGAGTGAGGTGGTTTACTCTATAACTTGAACAGCTGTGCTCTTAGAGAGTAAAGGCCACACTGTATACTTTATTTTTGTCGCCTTTGGTTATTGACTCCTAGGAAACCCCCAGACCTTGTGCACATAGCCAGAGAAAAAAAGCAGCTTTCACGTAACAGCACTTGCTTGAACAGGACAGCCCCTTAACTCATTAAAAAATTACTGGCTGAGGACCCAGTGCAGAGCACAGGGCACTGGGGAACCTGGATTCCGGTCACGCAGCCCCTGGCCTCCAGGACGCCACGTCTGGTGGTGGAGGCAAGCACATGCACAGAAGCAGCTGGGAGGACACAAACTGTGCAGGCTTTGCAGTCACTACCCCAAGTTAGTTCCACAAATGCTCAACAAATCTGGCAGAGGAGACAATGCTCTTACTATTGATATATGAACTGGCTTATAAATTAACGAAGAATAAGTAAAATTTGGGTTGATCCCTGGGTCAGGAAAATTTAACAGAAAAAAATGGATAATGTAGATGAAGAAGCTTTTCCAAGAAGTAAAACTACAAATGACATACACACATGATATGATATGAGATACGTGAACTTCACCAATAGGCAACAAAATACAAATGAAAACAATATCCGCCCATTAAACCAGCAAAGCATTTTTTGTGGTAATAATGTTGGCAAGAATGCAATAGAACAGGCACCCTCCTATACCTAGGTGGGAATGTGAAGACACAGTCCTTCTGGAAAGCATTTTGGTCATGTGTATGAAGAGCTTTAAAAACATTCACACTCTGTGACCCAGATTCGGTCTCCTCTTAGGAATCTGCGCTGCAGAGACTCAGTAGCTCGGGCAGGGTTTTACAGCCAAGGATAATTAGAAAATTTAAAAATGGGGAATGGTTAAATGTTGAACAACTAGAGGATAGTTAAATAAATTATGGTGCTTTGATACCCTGGAATATGTCAAGGCCTTTCAAATGTTTCATTTGAACAAGATTCAACATCAAGGGGAGGTTTTCAAAATACAATGTCACATAGGATAAAAAGAGAATACAGAATTACAAATTCAGCATGATCCCAATCTCAAACTGTATGTATGTTAACAGTGGTAGGATTATAGGTATTTTTTACTTTTTTCTTTAGATCATTGAATAGTTTCCTACTTTTTGACCATGTGTATGAACCTTAAAAGAGAAAAGGCATATGTTTATTTTAAAAAGAGGAAAAATATACATGCTTTTACTGTGAGCATGGCAGGCTGAAGGAACTTCTTTTCTAAATAGAAGAGATGAGAATTCAGATGCCTACACAATCAGCCAGAATAAGTCAAATGGGAAAAGAAAAAGGAGTCATGTCTAGGTGGTGGGGACGATAAAGGCTAGTCCTGGAGATGGAGCTTGGGGTGTGAGCAGGATCTGGGCAACCAGCATGATAGCAGAGGTGCATCCAGGTGGCAGAAACAACCTGAGTTAAGGGGTGGAGAGAGGAAGGTGCAAGGCTCTCCGGGGAATGAGAAGAGGTCCCCCCTGACTGGGACGGAGCCCTCAAGGGGAACTGAGACAGTGGGGTTCACAGCTTCATCACAAAGGACATCCATGTCAGGGCAAGGAGCTGGCACATAATCCAGGAAGCACTGAAACCTCTTGGTGACTGCATTTCCCAGAATAAAAAGTGTACTAATTTTTCAATGTATAAAGTGTGCATTCATTAGAGAAAATTTCAAAATCATAGGAAAAAAGCTCAATTTACCACCCCCAAAGACAACCAATGTGGTCTGCTTCCTCACTTCTTTCCTCTCTAATCTACTTACAGTTTTTTTGTTTTTGCTTTTGTGAAGCTGAGATCTTACTGTTTCTATAATTTGGTGTCCTGCTTTTGTTCACTCAACATTATAGCATAAGCATGTTCTTATGATCTCTAATGCTGTGGGCTTTCAACAGGAAGCATGTTCTTACGATCTCTAATGCTGCGGGCTTTCAGCAGGGAAACGTGATCAGAGCTACAGTTGGGGAAGAATAATTGGACGGGGGGGAAGAAGGCGTCAAGGAGAAGGTGCAAGGGGTGGAGAGACCAATAACGAGGGGGGGTGGGAATTCCGTAGTGGTCCAGTGGCTACGACGCCGCGCTTCCACTGCAGGAGGCGTGGGTTCAATCCCTGATCAAGAAACTGAGATTTCCACAAGCCTCACAGTGTGAGAGAGAGAGAGAGAGAGGTGGGGAATGCCACAGATGAGAAGGACCAGGGTCTCAGAGGGGTTGGGGGCCTGCAAAGGGAAGGGGGAGCAATGTGTTGGGAGGTCCCAAGCCAGCATGGACCAGGAATGGCTCTCCAGGGGAACAGAAGTTTGCATAGTGAGCGGAGTGAGTGAGGTGGTGTCACCAAAGCTAACTGGAAGGGAGTCATTAACTGGAAGAGTCTGTGGAAGAGGCGGATGAGGTGCTATGAGTCCAAGGTTGTCAGGGCCCCATGCATGACCTCTGAGGGAGACAGGTTAGAATAGGGGTCCTGGCTGCAAAAGGTTTTCCCTGGTGGCTCAGAGAGTAAAAAATCTGTCTGCAATGTAGGAGACCCAGGTTCAATCCCTGGGAAGACCCCCTGGAGAAGTGAATGGCAACCCACTCCAGTATTCTTGCCTGGAGAATCCCACGGACAGATGAGCCTGGGGGGCTATGGTCCACAGGGTTGCAAAGAGTTAGACATGACTGAGCAACTTTCACTTCACTTCAAGCCATAGGGGCTGTGAAGGTGACTCTTTCTCAGGATGCTTAGGAGAGAGCAGAGAGTGAAGGGAAAGGAGAGAGGATTTGATTTACCCAAAGGCAGAGGGAGGGGAGGATGGCAGACACAAAGGAGGACAGGAACCTATTGAGCGCAGGACAGCGCCATTCACACCGGCAGCACCCAGCTGCACGCAGCTGTGAGCACTGGAAATGTGACTTATCTGAACTGAGCCATGCTGTGAGTGGCTCAGATGGTAAAGAATCCACCTGCAATGTGTGACACCTGGGTTCGATCCCTGGGTTGGGAAGATCCCTTGGAGAAGGGAACCGCTGCCCACTCCAGTTATTCTGGCCTGGAGAACTCCATGGACTTCCTGGAGAAGTCCATGGGGTCACAAAGAGTCCGACATGACTGAGTGGTACATACCAGTTTTGAAATAGTTTTTTATTTTAGTTACCTGTTGATATGATATTCTGGAGATACTGGGTGAAGTAAAAATACATTATTAAAATTAATTTTACCCATTTAAACATGAACTTTTTTGGTGACTGGAAAAATTAAAATTCCACACATGGCTCTCATTCTGTTTCTGTTGGACAGCACAGCTACAGAGCAGAGGGAAGCAAAGCAAGAGCAGCCGAGGGCACGGCAGACGTGGGAGAGACCGCAGGCTGATCTGCAGACTACCCAACTGCTGTCTGGAACCCGACACTTGAGTTGACCTAGAGCCCCACCTTTGGGTCACAGAGGGACTGGCCTCCCCTCCTGCCCTTTAGGGGGTCACTTTCCAAAGACTCAGGTTCACTCATCTACCAGGCTAGAGCAGACTTCAGATGGTGCGCCCCGTGACAACCACTCCCTCTGGCTTTTGGGAGTGTGGCATGCATAGGAGAAAAGCAGAGGGTGTCTGGGGCTGAGACTCAACCATAAGACTCCAAGGGGCTGGAAGCTTTCATAGCAGGGTCTCAGGTACAGACTGAGGTGTTACGCCAAGAGGTAAGGGGGGAGGAATAAACTAGGATATTGCGATTGACATAAACACATTCTATGTATAAAATAAATACATTCTATGTATAAAATAGATAACTAATAAGAACCCACTGTATAGCACAGGGGACTCTACTCAATACTCTGTAACGGCCTGTTGGCTGAGATGTAGTATAGTAGGGGGCTTCCCACTGGCGCAGTGGTAAAGAATCCACCCTCCAGTGCAGGAGACACGAGAGACTTGGGTTGAGTCCCTGGGTTGGGAAGATCCAAAGATTAGGAAATGGCAACCTGCTCCAGTATTCTTGTCTGAAAAATTCCATGGACAGAAGATCCTGGTGGGCTACAGTCCAGAGGGTCACAAGAGTCAGACACAACTGAGTGACTGAGCACACATATGGGGAAAAAAATCTTGAGAAGAGTGAATACATGTTTAACACACATATAGGAGATTCACTTTACTGTGTATACTGAAACTAACACAACACTGAAAATCAACAGTATACCAATAAAAAGTCTTTAAAAAAAAAAAGGTTCTATTAAGATAGGATGTCAATGCTTGTATCATGTCATGAAATCTGGGAGCTTTGGGAAAGTATATGAATTTAAAACCATGGGGAGGGGACTTTCCTGAGGGTCCAGTGACTAAGATTCTGCATACCCAATGCAGGGGGCCTGCACTTGATCCCTAGTCAGGAAATTAGATCTCACATGCTGCAACTAAAGAACCCACATGCCACAACAAGATTAAAGATCCCATGGGCTGCAGCTAAGACCCAGCACACTCCAACAGATAATAAAAATAAATAAATGAAACCATGGGGAGACAGAGCCTAAGACCAGTGAATGAATGTCGAGAGGTAGCACGGTGTAAAGAAAGGACTAGGGATTTCAGCGGCTAAGTTTTCTTCCTGGATTTGCCAAAAAAAAAAAAAAAAAATTTTAAGCACTATGGTTCTAAGCAAGTCACTTTTCTGCTATGGACCTCAGCTTCCTTGTCTATAAAGTTGGAGTGGCAATGGGTGATGGCCACGGTCTCTGCCACCTGGGACAGTCCCTGGCGTGGCTGTGGACTGGGGCGCTCTGGCAGCATACCCATCCTGAGCACTGTGAATGGAGATGCCATGTGCGGGATTTTCTGGGAAATCTGATTTCATATGTTCTGTCCCACGTTCTCCTGAGACGCAGTAAAATGCCCAACACTTCAGCATGAAAGCCGCAGCTTTAACACAGCCGGTCACACCTGGAAGACATACAAAACTCTCCTGTCTGACCCAGGCTGAATCTGTGGGGGAATCCCAGAGGAGGCCAGAGTCCTTCAGAATCTAGGCCAGGCAAGGACCCCTCCCACACACACCTCAAGCTGTGGGAAATCAAATGTGCAAAGCAGCGTGGAGACACAGATACGTTCCCACACAAAGCAAGGACGTGAGTTGGGGCAGAGGGGTCGGGTGTGATGGACAGGCTGGCTTGGTGGGCATGCCTTGGCAAGGCTTTCTATAGAAGCTGGGTAGGGCTTTGCCACCCATAAACTGCTTCTGATGCAGCTCTCTGACCTCTGTGGCCTGGCAAGAAGTTTTGTGGGCTAGAAGTTTATTTATAATCTGAGTGCAAATGAAGTTTCTCTCCTCCAAAAATCTCATCTTAGAGAATAATTATCCAGCCCCACCTCCCCAAGTTCCTCCACCCTCCATGTTGTCCTCCCCCTTCCAGGAAAGTCAGACAAGCTTTCATTGTTCTAGGTGAGCAGAGGTGACAGCTGAGGATGACGTCAGGCTGTGGAGGTGGAGGGAAGGGGCTGACAAAATGCTGGAATCAGATCCAGGGGAAAGAAAAGAGCACCCCCTCCTCCAATACTGAGATCGGCTTTCTACCCCACACAGGTGAAGTGAGGCTTTCCCCCACACCTTCCCCACCCACCGCCAGTCCTTACCTCCAGTCCTCACATCCAGGGCCCCATTTTAGGTCTGCTGAATTTGGAAGGAAGAAAGAAACGCCAAGAGAAACTGGAACTGCCAACGAGCCATTTACCTAACCTCCGTTTGAGTGCAGAACGTGTATGGGGCTGTGCCACGGGCACCCTGTGAATGACCCGGGATGGAGGGTCTCCCTGTGGCTGTTCAGAACAAGGCAGGCTTGCCCAGCTCAGCCAGGTCCCTCAGCAGGGATTTCAGGCAGCTCTAGGGGTTACCCCAGAGGTTGCCTGGAGAGACAGGCAGGGAGATACCACAGGAGTGCTTTGCTGGGAGTCAGGGGACCCGCGTGCTGGCCTTGTGACTTTGGGAAAGTCACAGAACTTCTGCAGATAACTCTAAAATGCCTGCTGATTTTACTGATGCAAACATGTTGCAGGTATAAAGCAATACAAGTTGGTCTAGTGATGCCCTGAGTAGCCAGGAGGGGTAAGAACTAGATGACAGCCCTCCAAGGGCTGGCCATGCCTCCTGCACGCCAGTACATCCTCATCCTCCAGGGTAGAGGCTGACACACAGAAGGCACCAGTAAATGCTTGTTAAATGAATAAATGGGTGGAAAGCACACTGAAGGCTGTGGGGCGCTTTCAAGGCCTCGACTATCCCAGCTCACGTCAGAAGACAGTTCAGACTCCCAGTCTTGGCCTCTGACACTGAGCAACAAGCACAAGATGGGAGAGGGGGTTACAAGATCCCTATCCACGGGAATGAAAAGGCCTGAGTTAGAATTAAATAAAACACCAACGAGACCAAGGAAGATGGACAAATGTGGCACTAACTGCCGTGGCTGCTAACGGCTTGGAGATGGTTTCTACCAGAGGAGGCAAATCTACCTATCCCTGTGAGCGGGCGCACAGCTCTGTCAGGCCGGGACCCGGGAGACTCGGGTGTGTCCTTGGTGGGTCCCTGCCTGGAGGGCCGGCCTTGAGCAGATCACTGGGGAATCCCTGGAGGCTGCAACTGGGAGGAGAAATGAGTTAATGCAGAAATGATGCTTGATGAACAGCCAGGACTTGGATTGCTGCAGGGCCAGCCCTTCTCCTCATGGGCTGGGCCGCCTCAGCAAGTCTGCTGGGTCCCCTGAGGTTTCTTCTTATGAAAAAAAGAAGAAAATGACCCCATGTCTCTCAGCTGCTTTGTAAGGGCCCTGACATCTGAAGACTCAGGGGCCTTCTCTGTGACATGACAGCCTCCCGAGAGAAAACCAAGAGTTGGCCCCCACCTATGCTGACTCCCAGCTGTCCCGCCAAGAAGGGCTGGCACCAAAAGCCCAGTTCTTGGGACAAAAGAGTTAAGACTCCTTCCCCATGAGACATGATCTGAGTGCTGAAGGGTGAGCCATTAAACTCAACCATTTTTGATGCAAGCCTATAAAAAGCCCCTCCCCCCAGCCCAGGTGGGAAGAAGGCAGCAAGTATCCACCTGCAGACTAACCACCACCCCCCAACCTCTAAAAACATACTTTCAGCTCAAGGGCCATCTGGTAGACTATCGATGATCACACTACAACTTCCCACCATGTCCCTTTAGAGTAGATAATTAATTTTTTAATTATGGAAGGACCTAGAGATGGCCGTACTCAGTGAAGTCAGCCAGGGAAAGACAAATATTGTATGACATCACTCAAATTAATAGGTGGCATCTAAAAAAATGGTGCAAATGACCTTATTTACAAAATAGAAGTAGAGTTATAGATGTAGAAAACAAACTTATGGTTACCTTGGGGCAAAAGAGGGGTGGGAGGGATAACTTGGGAGACTGGGGCTGACACATATACACTACTATATATAAAATAGTTTGCTAATGAGCACCTACTGTATAGCACAGGGAATGCTTCTCAATACTCTGTAATGACTTATGTGGGAAAAGAATCTAAAAAAGAGTAGATATATGTGTATGTATAACTGATTCACTTTGCTGTGCTGCAGAAACTGGTACAATCTTGTAAATCAACTATACTCCAATAAAAATTATATTTAAAAATAGTTTTAACGATCATGACAGAGCATGTTAGTTTTCCACCTAAATTCATTCTCCCCCTTTACCAAAACACTACACAGTAGTTGGGTACATGGCTGCCCAGCTAGAGTATTTCCCAGCCAACCGTGCAGCCAAGTGTAGTCGTGTGACTACGCTCAGGTCAAAGGGATGTGAGCAGAAGTGACGTGTGCAACTTCCATGCCATTTCCCTCTCCATCATCAGATAGGCCCCTTGTCCCACTTGGACCAGCACTTCGTCTCACTATCTTCTGGGATGAACATGGATGGCTCCCCAACCCAGCTTTGACATATAGATGAGGATAATAGCCTTGTGGGTAGTGGGACAACCTCATGGGATGGACCAGAGTGGGTCACTTTGGGAGAGCTACCTGAGAGAGAGAGAAAAAAAACACTCATCTTCTAAAAGTGACTGCATCCTGGCGTCTCTTTGTCACACGAACATACCTGCAAACAGCAGATGTTTCTAGACTGGAACATCCACTGGCAGCCTGATCCCATCCTTCCCCCTCCTCTCCCATCACTTCCTCCAGCGCAGAAGGGAGAAACCACAACATGCAGAGCATGGAAGATGAGGGAAGGCAGGATGGGGTTGGAGGTGTGAAAATGGGAAGCCCACTTCTAAAACAGTGGAAGGCTTCCGAAGCAGTGGTCCTGACAAGTACTGGGCCTGAGCCCAGAAACCAGACCAGAGGCAAAGCAGACAGACTGGCTGGATTCTCAAGGGCGGGAGGGCCCAGAGCAAAGAAGGAGCGGGCTCTGCGTTATCTCCAGGGATGAAGCACGCACAGTATGGGGGAGAACACGGGACCAGGTGTCAGAAGGCTTATGAGATGAGTGGTGTAGACTGGGTCATGTCACCTTAGTCAGCTTCAGATTCTTCTCCTAGAGCACAGGGAGAAACTACCTACTTCTCAAGGACTATTGTTAGACTAAATAGGGCAATAATAGTAAAATGTCCGAAAAGCAATTATTCTTTTTACAGTGAAAGCAAGAAACTGAACCCCAACTAATCTATGGCCTGTCCCCGGGTGGGGAGTGGAGAAGGGAGGCTGGAACAAGGATCAGCGTTTGTCAGGCACGTTGAAGCACCAAGAAGGGGGCTAAGAGCGTTTCCCAGAGCGTCTCCCAGGAAAAGTGACACGTGACCAGCTCCCTGAGGCTTTGAGTCTGCAGCCTTGGGACCCTGTGCACTGGCAACCAGGCCTGGAGGACAGGGCAAGGACCTGGGGGCAGAGGCCTCCAAAGATGGGGACCCACCCTCGCTGGACAAGGGGGCTCCCCTCCTCTGTCCAGTGGCCTCTGCAGGCTCTAGCCCGGCAATGATAGGCCTTGCCGGGGAATGAAAGCAAAGACCAAAGCTTCTCTTCTCAGGGGGCTCTTGGCAAACTGCCAGGCCCAGACCAGCACAGGCATTGGAATCTCAGCTTCCAGTCTGATGTCCCCTCAGCATTTCCACACAGCAAAGCACAGGAAAGTGGAAGAAGCCTGAGAATCTGGCCTCAGGAGCAGCTGGGCCTTGGGTTGCTCCTCAGCCAGATATGGGGAAGAACGAGGGGTTTCAGACAGGCCAGCAAGGTCTCCGAAGTCTGTAGTGAGGCTAGAAAGAGGGCCTGGGACACCTGACCCAGCAGTTCTCCTCTCATCTCTGAGCCCTTTTCCTTCCTTCTCTTCTAATTTTATTTTATTAATTTTTTCATTAAAGTACGGTTGATTTACAACGTTGTACCAATCTCCAGTGGGCAGCAAAATGACTCAGTTATACACATAGACATTCTTTTTCCAATTTTATAATCCAAGTTCTTTTCTTTCTTCAAAAAGTGATTTGAGTTGGTAGAGAAAAGTGAACTCAAGCTCAGCCCTTGTCCAGTCCTGCAGGGCACCCTGATCCCCCAGGATCACCAGCGGACAAGCTCCTCCAGCAGGCCTTTTGTCTTTCTGTCCCAGGGCTCGTCTGGGAGCCTTGAAAGATGAGCTGCCACATCAACGCAACGCCTCTTCCCTTGCCTCAGTTCACCCTCATGCTCCCTGCTAGAACACCAAGCCCTCTGGGCCCCCGCTGCTCACACCTACTTCAGCCCCAGCTCTGTCCTGGCTGGTCCTCCTCACCTCTCCCCAGAGACCCAGCAGCAGCACTCTGCTCTGTCCCCAGAACACAGGCAGACAGGACATTTCCCGGGACTGCCCTGGGATCTGGAGAAGTGTCACAATGCCTTGTGAGATAGGATACCAAGCCCCGAATGGCACTCCCATCCTGAGCGTGGCTGGATGAGAGGGGCCAGAACAGTCCTTTCTCCTCTCCATCGGAGGGAAGCAGAGTCTTGCCTGAGACTCAGAGGTGCATGGAGAGAGACTGAGTCCTCAGAAAGAATTCTGAAGTGGAACCCGAGCCAGCAACGCCAGATGCTCTCCATTCCCTGGCCACACGCGTGTGCCTGGAGTGACAGAGCGTGAGAACAAGAGAGGAGAGGAACGCAGCAGCCTGTCTCCCCACCACCAACCCCCCAAAGCCCTGCCCCACTCCANAACTAATCCAACATATCCTTCACTGGAGCCATCTCCATCTTTGACAACCTGAAAAATCAAGGTGCCATTTCTGAGCCTGTTTTTGCCTTCTACTTGAGCAAGTAAGTCAGAGATGGACAATCCCTTTCTCCAAATTAGCTGTAAGATACTTTCAGTTGCATGAAAATTATAGAACTCTTGATAAAGAAGTTTCCTGAGAGATAATATAACCCAGGATAATTATGGCCCCAGGGCCTTACCTGGCACTACCACTTGTTTTTAGAAATAATGTTTTATTGGAATACATATCTGCTCCTGGGCTCAAGACAAGTAACTTTGTCTAGGGGGGTGAGTGAGGAAGAAGAATAATGGAAGGCAACACAAAACAAGTTAGAGTGAAAAGCAATATGATTTGCTTATGAATTTGATAAGCAAGGAAAGAGAAGGATGATGGATATCTTTCCTTCCTCATTAGCATTCAACTGGGAGCTTGGACCAGCTACACAATGTGCAGGAGCCAGTGAAAAATAAGAGTGTGGGACACAAAACAGACTGTGGGATCCCTTGTTCAAGAAACAGTAGTCATTTTAAGAGAGGGAGAGCAGAGGTGGGATCCCTTCTGAGTGTGGGTCTCTTTGGACAGTAGAGGTCACAGGACAGTGGAGCCATCTCTGGGTGACCTGAACCCACATCCTTGACACTCCCAGGCTTTGATTTTCCTGAAAAATGACAAACTGGACAAAGGGAAAACAAAAACTCTTCAGTACCCGGTCATCTGAGGGTTTCTGAGCACACAGGTAGCAAGAGGTCTTGGGCCTCTTCAGGAGACATAGTTGGTGGAGCCCAGCCATGTGAATCAGCTTCTAACCTCCTCTGTGCCACTCATTAGCCAGTAACTGACCTCAGTCTGGTTCTTAATCGTTCCTAGCCTTGATTTCTGCATCTGTAAACACAGACTTTATTAAGGCCTTGATGGGTAGACAAGCACAAACACAAGCTCTCCAACAGTGCTGTTGTTACTGTCCTCCAAAGATCTCCCCCTTTTTTCTCTCTACAGATGCAAGGGAAGAGCAGTGTGGTGATGTTTGCTGGGGTGTACAAGCCTACTACCAGGGAGTGCTCAACTGAGTACCATTGATCCAAGCAGGAGACTGGCTTGTATATGGACCAGTAAGCCTCTCCCTCTGAGGGTCAGCCCAACTGATGCTCCACATCTGTACACAGAAGCAGGCAGGCATACACACATGAATTCTCAGAAAAACATAGTGACATAGACATATACACCACCTACATAGACACAGACATACACAGACACAGACACATGAAAACACACAAGCAGACATATATAAACAGAGACACATATAAACATGCATAGCTAGTCAGAGACACAGAAGTACAATTAGAGTCACATACAAACACATATACAAACAAACATATAAACACATATTTGCAAACAACCCATGTTTTCATAATCCCCAGGCCTTCTGACCAGGGCTCTGACCAGGGTCCTGAAAGGGTCAAGAGCGGTCTGCGCAGCTGGAAGAGGGCTGCACCCACTGCCCTGTGAGGCGTAGAGCATGGTTAGAGGACTCTACAGTGTGGTGAACAGGATCAGGTAGGATTACACCAGCCTGATGAGAGTTATAAGATGACCAACTGTCCAGGGCTACCTGGGACCAAGGAAGATCTCAGTACAGAAAAATGTCAGTTTAAAAACAGGAAAGCTCCTGAGCAAATGGGGAAAACTGGTCTTCTTAGGGAGCAGCAACCCAGCAGTGGAGAGAGGATGGCTGCAGTATAAAGACTTTAAAGCAACAAAAAAACAGACACCCCACGTACCTGGGCACACAGTGGGGCAGGGGCTAGAACAGAGAATCAGGAATGGGGGATCCAAGAGTGACCTGAGGACAAGAGGCATAAATGATAAGATTCTGTGTGATACCCTCAGACAAAAGCTGACCTGTCCTTTGGAGTTTTTGTGGGTTAGTCATGTATTTCCTGGCCAGGATCTCAGGGTCTGAGCTGGTTGTAGGAGCAATGCTAGGAGATACCCTACCAGAGGAGCCCTTCTCTCCCTCCACTATGAGAATCTACTGTCCTTGCAAATCCCCAACTTCACTCTGTGGTTGACCCATTATTTGTTTCCCACCAAATACAGCTCTCGGGATGTTTCTCATTCATTATTTTCACATTCTTCATTCATTCACTAAACAGACAAGCGTTGGGCACCCACTGTGCACCAGGCACTTTAGGAAGGCAATGAAAATAAAACTCGTCCTCACATCTAAGAAGGCAGATGCACAAGAACTGACACACACATATAGTGCATTGTGACTCTGGTACACGCTCATAACACACACACATAGTGAATTGTGACTTTCACAGTTCACTATGTATGTGTGTCATTTCTTGTGCATCAGCCTTCTTAGATGTGAGGGTGACATAGTGAATAGTGACTTTTGTACATGATAGACATGAGAGGCATCCCACTCCAGTACTCTTGCATGGAAAATCCCATGGACGGAGGAGCCTGGTAGGCTGTAGTCCATGGGGTGGCAAAGAGTCAGACACGACTGAGCGACGTCACTTTCACTTTTCACTTTCATGCATTGGAGAAAGTAATGGCAACCCACTCCAGTGTTGTTGCCTGGAGAATCCCAGAGATGGGGGGCTGCCATCTCTGCGGTTGCACAGAGTCAGACACGACTGAAGTGACTTAGCACCCGCAGCATACATGGGAAAGTGTCAACGGAAATTGACCAGGACAGGGGACTGAAAAACACTGAGGGAAAGACTTCCCTAAAACAATGATAATTAAGCTGGAATCTGGAAGATGAGAAGAAATTTGCTAGTCAAATGGGAGGGGACTCTTTTAGGAAGGAAGACCAGCTTGTGTAAAGATACAAAATATCCTGGTGTCTTCAAGTATTGCATTCAAGGATGTCAAGGAAGGTGTTGTGTGGAGAGCAAAGGAAAAGAGTCAGCATAGAAGATGAAGGGCTATTTAGGAGACAGTAGGGAAGGGGGCAGCCGTGGGAGATTCAGAGTGACCTTGATGTCTGCTTTGTCACACTGTCTCTCAGCATCTCCATGAAAAGAAAGGTCATTGCTTGTTCTGGTGGCTGTGAGAACCTTGTAGACACTAGGACATCACTGATCCTTGGCCCAAGAAAACTGGTCAGTAACATCCAGAAGCTCATCGGCACCACACCATGGCGTTCCGAGGTGAAGGGTCATGCCCCACGGTGACTCCTAGTCTCCACACACAGAANAAAGCAAGAAACTGAACCCCAACTAATCTATGGCCTGTCCCCGGGTGGGGAGTGGAGAAGGGAGGCTGGAACAAGGATCAGCGTTTGTCAGGCACGTTGAAGCACCAAGAAGGGGGCTAAGAGCGTTTCCCAGAGCGTCTCCCAGGAAAAGTGACACGTGACCAGCTCCCTGAGGCTTTGAGTCTGCAGCCTTGGGACCCTGTGCACTGGCAACCAGGCCTGGAGGACAGGGCAAGGACCTGGGGGCAGAGGCCTCCAAAGATGGGGACCCACCCTCGCTGGACAAGGGGGCTCCCCTCCTCTGTCCAGTGGCCTCTGCAGGCTCTAGCCCGGCAATGATAGGCCTTGCCGGGGAATGAAAGCAAAGACCAAAGCTTCTCTTCTCAGGGGGCTCTTGGCAAACTGCCAGGCCCAGACCAGCACAGGCATTGGAATCTCAGCTTCCAGTCTGATGTCCCCTCAGCATTTCCACACAGCAAAGCACAGGAAAGTGGAAGAAGCCTGAGAATCTGGCCTCAGGAGCAGCTGGGCCTTGGGTTGCTCCTCAGCCAGATATGGGGAAGAACGAGGGGTTTCAGACAGGCCAGCAAGGTCTCCGAAGTCTGTAGTGAGGCTAGAAAGAGGGCCTGGGACACCTGACCCAGCAGTTCTCCTCTCATCTCTGAGCCCTTTTCCTTCCTTCTCTTCTAATTTTATTTTATTAATTTTTTCATTAAAGTACGGTTGATTTACAACGTTGTACCAATCTCCAGTGGGCAGCAAAATGACTCAGTTATACACATAGACATTCTTTTTCCAATTTTATAATCCAAGTTCTTTTCTTTCTTCAAAAAGTGATTTGAGTTGGTAGAGAAAAGTGAACTCAAGCTCAGCCCTTGTCCAGTCCTGCAGGGCACCCTGATCCCCCAGGATCACCAGCGGACAAGCTCCTCCAGCAGGCCTTTTGTCTTTCTGTCCCAGGGCTCGTCTGGGAGCCTTGAAAGATGAGCTGCCACATCAACGCAACGCCTCTTCCCTTGCCTCAGTTCACCCTCATGCTCCCTGCTAGAACACCAAGCCCTCTGGGCCCCCGCTGCTCACACCTACTTCAGCCCCAGCTCTGTCCTGGCTGGTCCTCCTCACCTCTCCCCAGAGACCCAGCAGCAGCACTCTGCTCTGTCCCCAGAACACAGGCAGACAGGACATTTCCCGGGACTGCCCTGGGATCTGGAGAAGTGTCACAATGCCTTGTGAGATAGGATACCAAGCCCCGAATGGCAAGCCCATCCTGAGCGTGGCTGGATGAGAGGGGCCAGAACAGTCCTTTCTCCTCTCCATCGGAGGGAAGCAGAGTCTTGCCTGAGACTCAGAGGTGCATGGAGAGAGACTGAGTCCTCAGAAAGAATTCTGAAGTGGAACCCGAGCCAGCAACGCCAGATGCTCTCCATTCCCTGGCCACACGCGTGTGCCTGGAGTGACAGAGCGTGAGAACAAGAGAGGAGAGGAACGCAGCAGCCTGTCTCCCCACCACCAACCCCCCAAAGCCCTGCCCCACTCCAGCAGTGAGGCAGGAAAGCCTGACCAGGCTTGTGGCTGGCAACAGAGCCACCGGACAATGCTCCGTGGTTCAAGGTCTGCACAAAGGAGCCGTTGTGGAAAGGAAGCCGGTGGGGGGGGACCCTATGTGATGCAAAGGGCCACTCCCCTAATAAATCAGCTCAGCAAGCCTGGATGTTTGTCAACTCCACTTTCTCAAAGAGGGCCACAGCTGCAGCAGAAAGCAGAGTCTAGCAAAGCCACCTTGGACCCCAGCAGCCTGAAGCCTGACAAGCAGAGGAGAGGGCAGAGGTGCTCAGAAAGGTGGACCCTGTACCACCCAGCCACCTGTTCTCCCCAGGTCAGTTCAGGGCTTCATCCACTGTGAGAATGAATCATCCACAGCAGTCCACTGCCCAGGGTCAGCCTGGCCGCTCTCGGGGCACAGGGATCACATAGTTTGGAGCCTCAGCACCCCACAGCATGCTTAGCACACTACAGGTCCTCGAGAAATGCTGGGTGAGTAGGAGAATGGGCAAACACATTAAGGAATGACTGGCTCGCCCTCACCATGGCCATTTCCAGGCAGTGATACGTACACAAGGAATACAGATTGATCTGACCTCAGCATGAGCCCAAAATAATTAAGAGAGGAAGTCTGCTACAAATCATCCAATGCATTCCAAACTATCAAATGCATTTAGAAATCCTCTGCTGTTTGGTATTATCCATGCCTCTGGCTTCCTCGCTTAATGGAGCTAACTGGATGAACACCCAGAGGCACAGAGAACTCTCTTGGAGACAAGCAGTCTCAGCTGGGGCTGCTCCAGGAGCCAGAATGGGACTGGGAGAATGAGGGCTGAGGGGAACAAGTTCTCCCCACCCCACCCCGCGTCTCATAGCAGTGACCCCCCTCCGCCGACCCTGAAGGGCCCTGGGGAGGGAACTGGAGCAGCAGTTCTGGTGAGCACCTCAAGTGCTAGCACAAGCCACATAAGCTAAATTGCCCTGTCAAAACAGACCACTACAGGCGCTTGCAGGGCTGGTCCTGGCTCTTATCACTGCCACTTGCTGAGCTGTGGAATTTGGCCAAGAAGCCAAGATCCCCCTTCCCCCACAGGTAACAGAGGCTCAGGCTGGAGGGTGCACAGGACCTGGGCCGGAGTCCAATCTCACTGCATCTGCATGGTCACTTAGGAAGCTTAGAATATAGCTCTTGACCTTTGGGCTCCTATCAAATCAGGATAGGACTTCCCTATAATTGTTGGAGAAGTTTCTACTGATCATTAGGATCAACTCCCAGGTCTCCATATTAAGGGAGGCAGATCTGTAAGTGGCTGGCCCCATGAGACAGACTGGGGACATTCAAGATGAGGCCCCCATTTTCACAGCAACCACAGGAATAAATGATGGTGAGCAAGATGGCTGGATTCAGACTACAAACACCTCTGTGGGTCACAGAGGCCAAGACGGGCTCAAGGAAGTGGTGAGGTTTGGGTGGGGAGGTGAAAGTTTCAGACGGAAGTAAGTGACAGTCCTGGAAAGATCTTGGCATGGCTGGGGCAGTGAAAGGACTACCTAGCAGGATCAGAGAGTGACAGTTTTAACACTGCAGCCAGCTGCGGCTCAGAAGAGAACGTCCACCAGGATGGGAAGCTTGTCTTGGGATCACAAGTCTTAAGGAGCTACTGCTGGTTGATGAAATGATCTTTACCAGCAACTACTGTCTGTTGAATGACTTCATCCTGCAGATATAGCCTCCTTTCATTCTCTGGACAAACCAATGAGTCGGGTACAATTAGAATTCCCACTTTACGACCAGGAAACTTGTGAGATATGGCAAGGTTAAGCAACACGCTCAAGTCCACACAGCTAGGACATGGCTTAACTGCTATGTTCCTGGCCCCCAAGGAAGAAGAATACATTGTCTGCAGTTGCCAAGAGGCTTGGAGATGGCGAAAGGGAGGAGCCACAGCATCCACTGGGAGCCTGGGTCTCCAGGGCACAAATACTGTTGCATTAGGAGTTTAAGGATAGGAATGAGGCTGGAGAGGAGTTAAATTCAGGAGCTTCCATGAGGAAAGTACTGACAAAATTTGGGACTAACCCATCGCAAGCCCCGGGGAGACTCAGGTATTTAGGGGGTGCTTGCCAGAGAAAGTTGAGAAAGACACCAGGCAAAGGGCAGATGATGACTCCAGTCTGGAGCATGTGAGCTGTCCACAGAGTGGGCACCGCTGTGTCTCTCCTTGCGGAGTTCTTCTCCCACCTAGCCTAACCTGCACCTGCAGCTCAGGCCTTCACAGGCCACCCTCCAGGGACAGGAGTGCCCACCACCCCTCATCCCTTCCACAGGCCCCATCTCAGTGACACGCCCACCCCCACCACGTCCCTTCTCCAGGGAAGTGATTCTGTTCCCAGGGGAAACAGACAGGATCTGCTTAGTGTCTGCTCGCTGCCACAGAGTCTAAAGTGGGGGACTTAATATTTCCAAGGCTTTGTGTGTGAAAGCATGCATGCATGTGTCAAGATCCTACAGATATAAACAGCTCTGCCTCCAAAAAGGAAGCACACTCTCATTTTTCCTCAGTGGACGACAAACAGAGATAAACCAGGCGCTGAGCTTTCCCAGATCCCACTGCCAGTAATCTCAGCCAAGAGGGCTTTCTACAGGGTGTCCTTCCTGGAGACTCTGGGCTCCGACAGTTAAGTGTCAAGACATCACCTCAACAACCCAGCCTATCCTGCTCTGGTTTCAGCCACCCGTGTCAGAGAGGTCCCTCTGGCTCCCAGTTTTCAGAGAAATCTAGAGAACAGATATTTACAAACCAAGGTCAGCAGGTGCCATCTTGCTTTCTTAAGAAAGAATGTCAGCAGCTACAAGTTTGCCCCAAGAATACATGAGGGGTCAGAGGGACCCAAGGCTTCTGGCAGGCCAGCCCTTCTAAGAGCTGGTTTCATCCTCCAGTGTTAACAGGGGCCACTGTGTGCTGGGCACTCAGGCATTGGAGGAAACTGGACAGGGCACGGGCACAGCAGGCGGATAGCTGTAAGCCTGGGAGAGTGACTTCAAAGGCCTCGTTGAGCCCTGAGAACAGAACACCATGCTCGCTTGTCCACATCAGCATCTGTCCTGGAGGTTCTTAGGGACACACAGTCCCACAGCTGGGCTCCCTGCAAGCCTTCAGAGTGTTGGAGGGAGTCATGGTGGCGATGGTGATATGGGGGTTTTAAACCAAAAGCTGAGCTTTTTCATGGCTGTTTGGGGCCGTGTGTGCAGCAGACCTGGAATTTCACAATCTGTCTGCTCTCCAGGGCAAGGGGCTGCAATGGGATGAGGGGAAACTCAAGGACTGCTTGGCAGTTCTGCCTGTCTCAGCAGGACTGTGGCTAAAGTGCTCTTTTGTCTGGGGGCCCACAGGATTGAAAAGCGAGGAAATGCCAAGAGTGTAGCCAAGGTGGTCCCGGTTAAGCTAAGGGGTTCAGGGGCAGGCTGTGGGTCTTGACATTTCCATAAGAGAAATCAGAATTTCATCTGAGGACTGTAAGCTTTCTCTGCCTGGTGCCTCCCAGTCCAGGCTATATATTTCTGAGAAATGTCTCATTAGGAGGAAGGGACACTTGTTCCTAGTGATCTTTCCTCTACTCAAGGCATCAGAACATAACTTGCTAAGAGGAAATCATGATCAGACAATAGCCAGTCTGCCCACTATTTGGATGTCCAGGGAGGTCTTAAATAGGCAACAATAGGGAATTCGCTGGTGGTCCAGTGGTTAGGACAGTGCTTTCACTGCCAGGGTTCAGGTTCAATCCCTGGTTGGAGACCCAAGATCCTGCAAGCTACACAGTGTAGTAAAAAAAATTAAAAATAAAAAAAGTAACAGTGAACCCCTCAACCCTAGCCCTAGAGCAGAGGGTGTGGCTGAGCAAGAGGATGAAGAGAGGCTGGAGAAGAGAGGTCTAGGCAGGCAGAAGGAAGGAACCACAGCCAAGCCCTCAGCAAGCAAAGGACAGGAAGAAGTTTCACTAAAATATTCCCCAAGCCTAATTTTAGACAATAGTTCCTTTCTCCACCAGCATTCTTCTCAGAATTAGGATCTGCATCTGGTGAATTCCTGCCATCCCCTGGGGAAGTTTCATCCTCTGGTGTTTCGTGCATGGAACACCATGCATCTGATCTGGGCTGGGGCAGGCCAGGGGAGAGACGTGCCCCAGCAAGTAGCAGGCAACCTTGGACTGCAGGCGTTCTAAAATCATATGCATGCTCCCCCACACAAACACACACACACCTGTCCACCTCCGGTTGACAAGCACAGAGCAGACAAGAACTGGAGTTGTACACAGCAGCCAAGATGATCTTTTCGAAACACAAATCTGATCATGTAAACTACACATCCTCTCCCACTTCAAACTTTGATAACTTCCAAGTCTCTTGGAGTAAATGCTGACCTCCTAACTCAGCTCCCTGGGCTGGTGTCATCTGCCTCTTCCTGCATCTCCAGCCTCATCTCACATCATCTCTTGCCATCACTACTGTGAGTTCAATTCTACTCCATTTGGCCACAGGGCTTCTGCGTACACTGTTCTCTCTCCCAAGAAAACCCTATTCCCACCCCTCTTTACCTCATCACCTCCTACTCTTCTTTTAGATTGCAGCCAAATATCCAATCCCTCTGAAAAGCCTTTTCTGATCTCCCAAAGTGACATCCCCCAACAGCTACCACAGCCCAGGTCTCTCTCCCTTTTTGGTGAATAGGGTAATTTTACCATTACCAGTGTGATTTCTCATCAGTGTACAACCTTCCTCCTAGACTGAGAGCCCCATCTGCTCACTAGCAAAATAGCAGCATTTAGCAAGCTGGCAGCATATACTAAATGCTCAAGAAATTTTGCATGAATGAGTGAGTGGATGAATGAATGAATGGACAAGAAAATCAAACCAGTTAGGACCTGGGCATTCTCCAANCAGGAAGAAGTTTCACTAAAATATTCCCCAAGCCTAATTTTAGACAATAGTTCCTTTCTCCACCAGCATTCTTCTCAGAATTAGGATCTGCATCTGGTGAATTCCTGCCATCCCCTGGGGAAGTTTCATCCTCTGGTGTTTCGTGCATGGAACACCATGCATCTGATCTGGGCTGGGGCAGGCCAGGGGAGAGACGTGCCCCAGCAAGTAGCAGGCAACCTTGGACTGCAGGCGTTCTAAAATCATATGCATGCTCCCCCACACAAACACACACACACCTGTCCACCTCCGGTTGACAAGCACAGAGCAGACAAGAACTGGAGTTGTACACAGCAGCCAAGATGATCTTTTCGAAACACAAATCTGATCATGTAAACTACACATCCTCTCCCACTTCAAACTTTGATAACTTCCAAGTCTCTTGGAGTAAATGCTGACCTCCTAACTCAGCTCCCTGGGCTGGTGTCATCTGCCTCTTCCTGCATCTCCAGCCTCATCTCACATCATCTCTTGCCATCACTACTGTGAGTTCAATTCTACTCCATTTGGCCACAGGGCTTCTGCGTACACTGTTCTCTCTCCCAAGAAAACCCTATTCCCACCCCTCTTTACCTCATCACCTCCTACTCTTCTTTTAGATTGCAGCCAAATATCCAATCCCTCTGAAAAGCCTTTTCTGATCTCCCAAAGTGACATCCCCCAACAGCTACCACAGCCCAGGTCTCTCTCCCTTTTTGGTGAATAGGGTAATTTTACCATTACCAGTGTGATTTCTCATCAGTGTACAACCTTCCTCCTAGACTGAGAGCCCCATCTGCTCACTAGCAAAATAGCAGCATTTAGCAAGCTGGCAGCATATACTAAATGCTCAAGAAATTTTGCATGAATGAGTGAGTGGATGAATGAATGAATGGACAAGAAAATCAAACCAGTTAGGACCTGGGCATTCTCCAAAGCTGCTGCTGCTAAGTCGCTTCAGTCGTGTCCGACTCTGTGCGACCCCATAGACGGCAGCCCACCAGGCTCCCCTGTCCCTGGGATTCTCCAGGCAAGAACACTGGAGTGGGTTGCCATTTCCTTCTCCAATGCATGAAAGTGAAAAGTGAAAGTGAAGTCGCTTAGCCATGTCCGACTCTTCGCAACCCCATGGACTGCAGCCTACCAGGCTCCTCCGTCCATGGGATCCTCCAGGGAAGAGTACTGGAGTGGGGTGCCATTGCCTTCTCCAAAGCTAGAGCCACCCATCACTCCACTCAAGAACAAAGCTGAGAAACAACTTGGGCAAAGCAGCCACCTGCCCTGACTCTTCACCCCAAGCCCAGGAATCAATCCTTCCTTCTCGTCTGTTTACTCAACTCTGACCTTCACAGCCTCATCAAATTTCAGACCCTGAGAGAGCTTGGTGCCCTACTTTTTCATATGAGGACATGGGTTCAGTGCCTAAGACCACACTTTGAGGTAGCAGTATAGCACGACTGCATGAGGGCCCTCAAATCTTTTTTTAAATGTATTTATTTGGCTGCGTCGGATTTCAGCTGCGGCATGTTGGATCTTTGCTGCAGCATTCAGGATCTTTCACTGTGACAGGCTTCTCTCTAGTTGTAGCATGCGGGCTCCAGAGTGTGCAGGCTCAGTAGTTTTAGCATGCAGGCTTAGTTTCCCTGCAGCATGTGGGATCTTAGTTTCCTAACCAGGGATTGAACCCACATCCCCTGAATTGAAAGGCAGATTCTTGACCACTGGACCACCAGGGAAGTCCCAGGCCCCTTGAATCTAATGTGCTGCTATGTTAGAATAGGTTCCTGCTTCAGGAACAAATATGCTCTGACAACTCTGGCCCTTAACTCCATACAAGTTGAGTTCTGGCTCATAAGAAACGTGATGCAGGCCACATCTGGCCCATGTGGAGGGTGCGCATCAGGTCTCTGCGGAAAGGGAGAAGGAAAGGCACTGGGGCTCTTCATAGACCAGGTCTGAAAGTTGTACGCATCAAGGTGTAATTGGCTTTTACCCACATTCCACTGGAGACAACTCAGACACATGGCCCTGAATTAACAGTGAGGGAGCCTCAGGTATACAGCCTTCCCAAGTACCCATGAAAAAGAATGATGTGGAGAGCACATCTCTGCACTGCTGTGTGAC
Source organism: Neotragus pygmaeus (assembly GCA_006410875.1). Lineage (NCBI taxonomy): Eukaryota > Metazoa > Chordata > Mammalia > Artiodactyla > Bovidae > Neotragus > Neotragus pygmaeus. Next base: position 433,092 of record SJYV01031018.1, read on the forward strand.
CCTAACTAGAGCTACTTCTGTCCAGAAGCAGCCTCCATTGACCCAGTGGCCCCATGTCCCTCCTGGGAGGACAAAGCCTCCTGTCCTGAGATGACATGCTGACCAGGAGCCCAGTTTTCCAGAGCATGGAGCCCCAGGCAGAGATCAACAGGTGGACCTCCAGACAGGTGTGAAGTTGGGGAGCAGGGCCAAGGCGATAGTGAGACCATGCCTTCCTGCTCCGACCACTCTGACCCCACTGCTCGGAGGTTCCAGAAGGTCCAGCTGGCCCTGTCCTGCAGGCGGGCACCCTGATACCACCAAGGGAAGCCTCACTACCACGTTGAGATGGAAGGCTCTTACCCGTCACTGCTAGAGATGTGGAGGTTTGCTCGGATTGGCCAAAGGTCTTAGCTGTGTCTCTTGGTGCTTTTGTTTCCCCGGAGGTAAAATGGAGATGCTCGGCACCAACTCCCCCATCACAGCTGAGGGTTAGTTACAGCCCCAAGAGGGGAGGGGAGGAATGATGTTTAGGTGAAAGTCACGTCAGTTGCTATAAACAGAGACAGTCCCCTAGAGCTCCAGGGCAGCTCCTTCTCTTTGCTGTCCTCTGACTCTGCAAAAAGGCCCGTGTTGTCAATGCCTTGTCCTACACTCTCATTTTCAGAGCGTGCATCCCTGGTTTCCAGGAACTCAGGCTGAAATCCTCCAAGCGAAGTGAATTCCTGGTACTGGCTATTGTCCTGTGGTCCTTAGAAAGAGCATCAGGTGCAAACGTTTGCTTTTCTACAAGCTCCACCCGCCTACCTGCTCACAGATATTTCACCATCTCCAGCTGAGGGGCACAGGACCACTTTACCTTAGTGCCTGGTCTTTTGCAGGCAAAGGTTCTGGTGTTGGAGGGTGGGGTTGATAGAGAAGATGCGAGGTGTTGGGGGAGGCATGTTTGAGACCCCCATGAGGCTGAGCCTGGGGAGTGCTTTGGCTTCCCTGGGGTGAGACTTCCCATTAGCTCCCCTCCTGGAGGTCTTGTGAGGCAGTCCTCTCTGCCTGTTTGAAACAGCACTGAGTCGCGAGCGGGAGTCATATGAGGTAAGAAAGGAACTGACTCAGGGCGGGAGGTGAGCGTCTTCAGGCCCACAGAGTAGGTGGGTTTGCAGGAACTTTGAGGGGATCCAGAATAGCAGTTGCTGTCTGGGGAGTGAGGGGCTCCGAAGTGGGGGCGAGGGCAAGGGGGAGAGGTGTGAGAAGAGAGTGGGTGACGCAGACAATGGAAGCTGTTAACAGGGCTCTGACAGCACAGAGTGTGGGAAGGGTGTGTGGGTGAGGGTAGGGTCGCTTCATGGGGGCTCAGAGACATAGGGACTTCAGAGTGGAGCAGGGAATCGGGTGAGTGACAACTGCAAAGCTGAGAAACCCAACCCGAGGCCCCACGCTTCTGTCAACTTTTGAGCCGACCTTGTCTGAACAGCAGAGAGACTCGAGACTAAAAACATTTGCAGAATTGCATTTCTCCTTCACCTCAGGTCCTTACGTCAACTCAAACAGACCATCCTCATTTTTGCAGAAGAGGAAATTGAGACTCAAAGGAAAAACCAAAGCTCAACCCAAGGATAGTTGTATTCAACTCTTTGTGACCCCATGGATTGTAGCCGTCAGGCTCCTCTGTCCATGGAATTCTCCAGGCAAGAGTACCGGAGTGGGTGAAAATGAAAGTGAAGTCACTCAGTCGTGTCCGACTCTTTGTGACCCCATGTACTGTAGCCTACCAGGCTCCTCCCTCCATGGGATTCTCCAGGCAAGAGTACTGGAGTGGGTTGCCATTTCCTTCTCCTGGGGATCTTCCCGACCCAGGGATCGAACCCAGGTCTCCTACATTTCAGTCAGATGCTTTAACCTCTGAGCCACCAGGGAAGCCATTCCCTTTTCCAGGGTATCTTCCTGACCCAGGGATCAAACCTGGGTCTCCTGCATTGCAGGCAGATTCTTTACCATCTGAGTCACCAGGGAAGCCCCAACCCAAGGATATGTAGATAAAATATTAAATGCAGGGTGAGAATTTCAAGTCTAGGACCTTTTAATCCTAAAGGACATAGCCAGCCATTTCTGGGTCTGGACTTCCCCTCCCATCAATAGGCCAGACTCTCCTAGTTAGGGCTACTTCCCTAATTAGAAGTAATTAGGGACTTCCCTCGCCTCTCTTCTCAAAATAAATCCAGGCTTGAGTACATTTTGGTTTCCCAGGGGAAAAAATAAGCCAGAAAAGTCCCAGTTACAACTATCAATGCCTTGGTATGATTATCAACCACAAACATTTATAAGGAGCCATGGAAATGGGGAACAAGCTGAATAGAGGTGGGTGGAAAATGACTGTACTACCCTCTGCCCTCAACCTGATTCTGGTCCCGTCCACCAAGGCCCAACTCTGAGCAGCATGCAGGGGATTGTGGATCCTGGCCCCCAGAGCAGGGAGTGCAGAGACAGGAGGTGCACCTTCGCTTACCAACCTAAACCGTGTGCTGCAAACTCCCCTCTTTGTTAAAATGAGCACTGTTGGCTCCCTCTCTTAGAGTCAGGATGCCCTGCGGGAGGCCACCTCCCCCAAATGCCCCATACCCACAATGCCAGGCCTGGGGTCTCTACCATGGGCTGTCCTCAGGTCCTGTCCTTCCCCCAAGAGAAGTGCAAACAGCATGGTGCCCCTCTCTTGGTGTTTCCTCTCTACTCATGGCAAGGACCTGACTGTGCCTCAGTCTCCTCTCCTGTGAAATGGGGACCCCTCCAGGCTGGCCTGAGGATTAAATGAGTTACTATAGCAGAAGGTACTAACAGAGCTAAGAAATAGAGCTCTCATCCCACTCAGGAAATGAAGGACCAAATCATGACGGTGGTCTTGAGCCCCCTCACCATCCGCACCCTCTCCTTCCCTTGTTGACCAGGCACATTCCAACCCCACGGCCTTTGCTCTGGCTGTTCCCCTGCACAGGACACTCTTTTTTAGGCTTTTATATTGATATTTATTATATTCAGCATTCCACGAGCATTCCAATGGCTTTTGGGGCCATTTATAAATTTTATCTTCCTCCATCCTAATCATTCACTTTGTATTTACTCAAAGGACTTTTACATGTATCCCCTCTCCATCTTGTATAGCATCATTCCTTTTCCCTTTTTGTGACCTTTCAATAGCCTTCCCTTTGCTTTTAAGTAGACTGATTTCAGGGCTTCCCTGGTGACTCAAATGGTAAAGAATCCACCTGCAACTCAGGAGACCCGGATTTGAGCCCTGGGTCGGGAAGATCCCCCTGGAGAAGGGAATGGCAACCCACTCCAGTATTCTTGCCTGGAGAATCCCACGACCAGAGGAGCCTGGAGGGCTACAGTCCATGGGGTCACAGAGTCAGACATGACTGAAGCGACTCAGCATGCATGCAGACTGATCTCAGCAACTCGGCTGTTGCACTGCTATTCCAAACCACATGAATGAGCCAAGTATTAGTCAACTGAGTCACTGAAGAAGACAGTCCTCCTACTTCCATCTGGGCACAGGACACACTCACCTCAGATATCCTTCCCCAAACAGAGGACCATCCCTTTCAAGCCAGAAAAGTCCTCTTACGTCATATCCACCCTATGTCCCCAAGCTGGACTGCACTTAATTCAGCCTTTAAAAAGCATAGGGTGTTGGTAAGGATGTGGGAAAATGGGAACTCTTGTGTATTACTGGTGGGAATGTAAAATACTACAGTCACTGTGGAAACTAGTATGGCAGTTCCTCAAAAAACTTAACAAAAAATTTCTACTATATCCAGCCATTCAACCTCTGGGTATATAACCACCCCCCCAAATTGAATAGAATAGGTATTTGTACACTTATGTTCACAGCAGCATTATCACAATATCCAAAAGGTGGGAACATCTCCAATACACAGGGATGAATGAATGGATAAATAAAATGTAATATATACAGGATGCAATATTCCTTAAGAAGGAATGAAATTCTGACAGATGCTTTAACATGGATGAACCTTGAGGACATTACACTAAGTGAACCAAGGCAGATACAAAAGTACAAGTATTGTATGATTAAAGTTAAATGAGGTATCTAGAATAGTAGAGTTCATTCTACAGTAAGTAGAATAAAGGTTACCAGGTCTGGACTGGGACGAATGAGGAATTACTGTTTAATATGTACATAGTTTCTTGGTTAGTATGGGAAGGGGTCTGGAAATGGAAGCAGGTGGTAGCTTTACCACATGTGGAATGTATTTAATGATACTGAATTGTANAAAATTAAAGACTATGATAATACCAAGTGTTGATGAGACGATAAAGCATACCCAGCTCTTAAATGTTGCCACTGGGGTTGCAGATTGATGCAGGCCCTTTAGAGAAGAACTTGGTGGTTTCTTATCAAGTTAAATACACTTATAACTCAGCAGCTGTACTCTCAGAAATGAGTGCATTTGCTCACACAAAGGCCTGTATATGAATGTTCATAAAGCTTTTATGAGCAGCCTAAACATCCATCAACTGGTGAATAGATAACATAAATTTTGACATATCTATATGATGGATTTCTACTCAGCCATAGAAACAAATGTACTTACAATACAGTCATCATCATATATGAATTTCAAAAGCATTATACCAGGTGAAAGAAGACAAACATAAAAAACTGTATACTGCAAGACTCAATTTATATGGCATTTTACAACGAAGTTATAGGCACAGAAATCAAATCAGTGGTTGCCAGGGGATGGGAGCTAGGGGTGAGGATTGACAACAAAGGGCCCAGGAAACTTTTAAGGGTGATGGAAATTTTTTGCATCTCAATCACTTGTAAGAGTTTTATGACTAAATATAGTTGTCAAAACCCATCCAACTGTACCCTTTTAAACGGTGCACTTAATTGTGAATAAGCGGAATTATGAAAATGAGGTTGAAAAGAAAACCCATGCAGCAGCTCCTTTCTGACTGTGAGCTTTGTGACCAGTGGCAGGGCTGATGGCTTCATCCTGACCCCTGCTCACTGAATTTTGCTCTGCTGTTTCTAGATCTGGCCCAGTCCAGCCTGAGGTTTCTGGAGTTGGGGTAACTTATCTGTAACCACTCCTCCAAAAGGTACCCAAGCCATTTTTAGTCCTTTATTATTTGAGAATGGGGCTACTTCAAGCCTGGAAATAAAGCAACTGTCTGATAGCTGAGACACATCTCTAACCATCAGCCAGTTTCACTGGGAAGTTATAACCACATAGGACTCTAACTTGGTTGGTAAAGTTTTGGGTTCCTCCAGGTGGTCAGGTTAAAATTTTCTCAGTGTCAGCTTGCCAGAGAGATTACTTTTGTTGTCTTCATGGAAGAGGGATGATAGAGAGGTGCTGACCCCAAGGGTAGGCATGCGCAATTCCGATTATGTAGTTTTCAGGGGCCGTTAGTTCAGTTGGAGAGAGCGTATTACTAATGAGGTAAAATTTAGGGGTATGCGATGCATTAAACTTATAAGGAGAAAAGTACACAACCAGAGACTCCATCTGTAATCCTGCCCTGTAGCCTCTCACCGGGGCTTCTGTTCACAGGGAGGGCTAACTGGGCAGTCATGATGCAGTCAGAGCAGCACCCGTCACTAGGGAGTACACAGAAGGAGGGCTCTGCTCGGAGCTTGTGAGTCAAAGAAGATAGATGATACCCCTATGTCCCCAAATAAACTTCAGGTAGATTTAAATAATTAAACATTTTAAAAGACATAAAAGAAGCAGGATATTTTTAGCTAGAAATAAGCCAAAGCTTTCTCAGATTTGAAGCAACAGCAGATACTGAGGAAGAAAAAATACTTCACCCAAATGATAATTCAAAACTTACATACACTGAAAATTAAAGGAGAAAGGCAGAGTGGGAAAAGTACTTGTATTATTACAACAGACAAAGGCTTAATCTATAACATTTGATGAGCTCTTTGAGAATAAGGATACCATGAATGTATAAATGGGTTATGGATGTAAAGTTAATTCACATGAAAGGAAGTACAGGTAATAATTAACACATGGGAAAAATTTTGGCTTTAAGTAATAAGAAATAAGAATTAAGGCATTAGCAAAGTGCAGTTTATTCCTGAATTAGTAAAACATTTTTTAAAACTGCTAACACAAATCATGTGGACAACATTGTATACTGAGAAACNAGGTACTAACAGAGCTAAGAAATAGAGCTCTCATCCCACTCAGGAAATGAAGGACCAAATCATGACGGTGGTCTTGAGCCCCCTCACCATCCGCACCCTCTCCTTCCCTTGTTGACCAGGCACATTCCAACCCCACGGCCTTTGCTCTGGCTGTTCCCCTGCACAGGACACTCTTTTTTAGGCTTTTATATTGATATTTATTATATTCAGCATTCCACGAGCATTCCAATGGCTTTTGGGGCCATTTATAAATTTTATCTTCCTCCATCCTAATCATTCACTTTGTATTTACTCAAAGGACTTTTACATGTATCCCCTCTCCATCTTGTATAGCATCATTCCTTTTCCCTTTTTGTGACCTTTCAATAGCCTTCCCTTTGCTTTTAAGTAGACTGATTTCAGGGCTTCCCTGGTGACTCAAATGGTAAAGAATCCACCTGCAACTCAGGAGACCCGGATTTGAGCCCTGGGTCGGGAAGATCCCCCTGGAGAAGGGAATGGCAACCCACTCCAGTATTCTTGCCTGGAGAATCCCACGACCAGAGGAGCCTGGAGGGCTACAGTCCATGGGGTCACAGAGTCAGACATGACTGAAGCGACTCAGCATGCATGCAGACTGATCTCAGCAACTCGGCTGTTGCACTGCTATTCCAAACCACATGAATGAGCCAAGTATTAGTCAACTGAGTCACTGAAGAAGACAGTCCTCCTACTTCCATCTGGGCACAGGACACACTCACCTCAGATATCCTTCCCCAAACAGAGGACCATCCCTTTCAAGCCAGAAAAGTCCTCTTACGTCATATCCACCCTATGTCCCCAAGCTGGACTGCACTTAATTCAGCCTTTAAAAAGCATAGGGTGTTGGTAAGGATGTGGGAAAATGGGAACTCTTGTGTATTACTGGTGGGAATGTAAAATACTACAGTCACTGTGGAAACTAGTATGGCAGTTCCTCAAAAAACTTAACAAAAAATTTCTACTATATCCAGCCATTCAACCTCTGGGTATATAACCACCCCCCCAAATTGAATAGAATAGGTATTTGTACACTTATGTTCACAGCAGCATTATCACAATATCCAAAAGGTGGGAACATCTCCAATACACAGGGATGAATGAATGGATAAATAAAATGTAATATATACAGGATGCAATATTCCTTAAGAAGGAATGAAATTCTGACAGATGCTTTAACATGGATGAACCTTGAGGACATTACACTAAGTGAACCAAGGCAGATACAAAAGTACAAGTATTGTATGATTAAAGTTAAATGAGGTATCTAGAATAGTAGAGTTCATTCTACAGTAAGTAGAATAAAGGTTACCAGGTCTGGACTGGGACGAATGAGGAATTACTGTTTAATATGTACATAGTTTCTTGGTTAGTATGGGAAGGGGTCTGGAAATGGAAGCAGGTGGTAGCTTTACCACATGTGGAATGTATTTAATGATACTGAATTGTACACTTAAATTTGGTTAAAATAATAATTTTATGTTATTTATATTTTGCCACAAGAAAAAAAAAATCCAGGAAAGAAGCATGAGGGTAGAAGGCTCGATGGCATCTGGAATCTACCCTGGCCCCCTGCCCTCCCCTCAGCGCCCTCCGCCTCCTCCTCACCACCCCAGGGTCTGATGCTGCTGACACTGACCACCACATACCACGTGTGGCCGAGTGTCTCCCTGTCCTGGCGGGGGCAGGAAGTGGCCCGGCTCTGCTTCGTCCCCCACTGATACTCTGTGAGGGATGCTCAGGCACAGACACAAGGGAGATCTCTTGCTGAGGAGAGGTGGCTTTGTGGAGAGGTGGAACGTGCAAAGGGAGAGGCGTCCGGGGACCCTGATTCTGCCCCCAGGACCATGGGCTTCAGTAAAGCCAAGTCAGGGCCAGGCATGGCCACAGCATGTGACAGAAGGGAAGGTGGGGGCCTCTGTCCCCTCCACAGCCCAGCCCAGCTCCTGCCCTGCGGGCGCTGCAGGGATGCGAAATGGGGCCGTGTGGCTCTTGAGCTTTACCAGCCATCGGTCAAGGCCGAGAGAGGAGAGAGCGATTCTTCCGGTCGTTGGGGAAGTCTGCAGTGCTTGGTGTTCTGCCCCCAAACCGGGGTGAGGTGGGGCAGAGCTGCCCAGCTGAGCTCCAGGCTCCCACCTTCCTGAGATGGACAAGCTCTTCAGGGAGAGGAAAGCCAGATGGAAAAGTGCCCGCCCACGGGGCTAATTTTAGGCTCCACAGCAGCAGCTGCAGCTCCCCCTGCATAGGCCCCTGTGAAAGTCAGCTAAGAGACATACACTACAGGGCCACCCAAGAGGGCACACAAATACACACGCACGCATGCGCCCGTGCATGTGTACACGCATCCCTGCCAGTGAACATGTACACATGTCCATGTCCACACAGGCGCCCGTGCACACGCCTCGGAAATGCCCCTTCAGGATTCCTTACTCCCTGCAGCTCTGAACCTAGTACGGCTCCACCAGATTCCCGGGTCAGAGGGCCTGAGGTGGCTAGGACCCAAGGAAAGATCCTGAGGGAGATTTAATAACAAACAGCCTTTAGCCCACAGCTGCAGATGGGACCAGCTGTCTCCTCTGAGAACTGAGCAGGACGGCTCAACAGTATGTGTTATCAAGGAATTTGGTCGCATTTGAAGACGAGCCGTCCCACCAAGGGAAATCTAAAACACGGAGTCCCGGAGTCTGGTCCCAGAGCACGACTCCATCACGGAAGGGTCGTTAGCAGGGCCCAGTGTGGCCTGACTGTGGACAAGGGGTGGCGTCGACGGCCTTGACAACACCAGCTGTATTTGCACCAGCACCTGCTGCGACCTCTCCATACATGGCCCCGGGCTCAAAGATGCTGAGAGCTTTGCCTCAGGGCATACACTGGGCAAGAACCAGAGCTAGGACTTGAAGCCAGGTGTGTCCTTGTAAAGCCTGTCCGCCGTCACGTGCTCCCCTTTCTCTGACCCCAGAACCAGGCTCCAGGGGCCAATTTAACTTACTGCCTGAGAAATTGTTCCTTCTTTGCCTCCTCCCCGTTAAAGCCACAGGAACTGACCCGAAGCCCAGGGACACCTCTTCTCTCCCCACTTCCTACTCTGACGCTGAGCCCCAGCTTTTCTAATCGGAGGAGCCCAGAGGCCATTAGTAGCCGTCTTGGCCTTCTTGTTGCTCCTAAAGCCTCCACTCCTTCTGTGAGCCTCAGCTCTGAGGAAGGAGGGGACATGAGACCTCAGGGATGCAGCCACCAAGTGCAGGACCAGCCCTTCTGTCTCCTTGAAGTCAGTTGATGGGACCCCACCCCGGTCCTCGAAGTCATAATATTTACAGGCAACACTGCAAAGCCAGCCACCCCAGCAGCTCTGCCTGGCTGCCAAGTTACTGCAAACAGCAGATGTCTCTGAACAATGTGAACGCAGCGCCCCCTCCTTACACTCCACACCCCACCACGCCCCCAGTAAACAAACAAACAAGTGGGCTGCTGGAGCCAGGCTATCTGCCCTTCCTGTGGAGGTCACCCTGGAGTCTGCATCATACTCCACTCCTTCTAGGGGCAAAAAATGTTCATTGCAGATACACACACACACACACTCACAACCAGGGCTATAATCTGTGTGTGTATGTGTGTGTGAGAGAGAGAGAGAGGCGGGGGAGGGAAGCAGTGGAGAAAGGAAAGAGGGAACGTCAATACAGCCAAAAGGCTTATTTTATTAAAACCTTTTATAAATAAGTCCCACTTAGCTCCAGCCAGATACGCAGTGTCTGAGCCAGAAATCATGACCCCTCTACTTTCCGGAGACCGAGCTGGTGAGCCAGAGGTGTGCACAGGGTGAAAGGGGAGACCCGCCAACGTTTGTCAGGACCCCGCGTTTCAGAGAAGGACCCCCACAGGATCCCAACGCCCATAATGCCCAGTCTGCACCAGTGCCCTCTGGACGGAACCACAGGGCTCCTCGAGCAGGCCTGCCTTCCACTCAGGAGACCTTCTGTTCTGATTTACCCAGGACAGTCCTGGGCAAATTATTCACAGGGCTCCTCCCTTTCCCTTTCACTGCCAAAAGGAGCCTGGTTTTAATGCCAAATTATATGAACACCATACTCTGACCCCCTAAGGCTCCTGAGCCCTGGAGCTAAATCTGCTACTTCTTCGGGTAGCTCCAAGGACCTTCAAGAATTCTGACCACCTTCCTTTTCTTTTCAGGCTGTAGAAACTTTCTTCCCACGTTGCCTGCCAGCCACCTCTGCCCGTGACTTCTAGAAGGGGCCCAGCTAGGTTTTCGCAACACCACATAAGTGACCGAAGGTCATGAGTCAGCAGAAAAGGCCACTCCAGACAGAGAAAGGAGACAGCAAGAAGTGCCACCCCACACTGCCCAGCATTAGGATCCAGGAGAAACTGCCGTAACTTCAAAGAGAAAACATACTCCCTCAGGCTCTAGTCTGTTCATCTGTTTATTCAGTCATTCAACAAAAATTGAGTAGACATCAGCCAGGCTAGGTCCTAGAGTCAACAGGACCCGAACCCACAAAATTAAAATATGTATACAACCTATAGAAATAGGGTGGAATACACATATGCATATGTAAAATTTAGTTATTTGTGTTTCTGAGGTGTGAGGTATCCCACGAATAATCTGAAAATCACTGGAATCAGGTTTCAAAATGCATTAGGTGATTTTATTTTCAATACCTGTATCTCCTTGGTAATATTTCAGTCCATATGATACTACATTGTTATTCAAATGAGCTTGGCTTCTGAGACCTCTTCTACATTTCCAGAAAACGCCTGGGTTTCGGGAAGCTAGCCAGGGGGGAAAAATCAGTTTGACCAAATTTATCACTCTGGTGCAGTTGGTAAAGAATCCACCTGCCAATGCAGGAGACACAAGAGATGCAGGTTTGATTCCTGGATTGGGAAGATCCCTTGGAGAAGGAAATGGCAACTCACTCTAGTATTCTTGCCTGGAAAATTCCATGGACAGAGGAGCTGAGCGGGCTATAGTCCATGGAGTTGCAAAGAGTTGGACATGACTGAATGCATGCATGCACACACACACACACACACACACACACACACACCATTCTGGAAATATGTATTAATTGCCCAGGATGTGACCAGCATGCAGGAGGCTGGAGGTAAACCACATGCAAACATGGGGTGAAAATAAAAAAAAATAGACAAATTGAATAGCCTGCAGAGAGAAGCCTGAAGATAGCCGAGGAATCCTGCGAGAAGCTGAGGAGGACACTCATCTCAGCACAGCACAGTCATTCATATGAGACATTCAAACCAAGTGACATAGTAGCCTCCCTTAAAAAGGTCTATTAGCAGATGTAAGAGAGAATGTATCTTCATACAACATTAATTAGACAAACATGTACTGAGGCCCAGTGGCACGCCAGGCACTCTGCTAGAGCTGGAGAAACCAGCAAAATTAAAGGCTAATCTCTGATCTTGAGACAGACACATCCTGAGACTGGGTATGTCTTTCTCTAGGGGGAGAAAAATAAAACCAGGAGGTCACAGAGGGGCCCCAAGGAGAGAAAAAAAAACAGCCCATGCCTGCAAGTTGGGGCATAGCCCAGGAAGGCTTCCTGGAGGAGGTGATGTTTGACTTGGGTTCTGAAATGCAAGATGAGTTGGAAGCACTTAGAGGGACTGAAAGCCTTCCAAGAAAGCTTGGAGAGGCAGCTGTGCAGGGCAGATGGGGAGAGGGAAGCCACATGCAGAGCCAGAATGGCCTGGAAGCAATGTGCTCAGTCCTGAGTTATGGAAATGCAACATTACAGCTATGCGGAAGGTGAGCCGATGAGGGAAAGAGCTGAGTCAGGGGACCCAGTTAAAAGGCTGTTGCAGTGATGCAGACAAGAGACGCTAAGGGCCAACCAGGGCAGGCTGGGAGGGGATGCAGGAAGTGGAGGCACTGAGAGAGAGTTTTCAGAGTTACAACCATCAGCACCAGATGACCAGCCACAGGTGAAAGTGGGAGGCAAAGGGTGGTGGAGGATGACTCCCAGTTTTTAACTGAGCAACGAGGAATGGTGATGCCAGGAAACAACGCAGAGAAGCGAGGTGGAAGAGAAGCTAGCCTTGCCAAGGAAGTGGGGTAGATGATCAGGATGTGCACACAATGGGTTTTTGATGTTCCCAGGAACGAACAGGGTCTGGGAGCAACAGACAGCTTGAAATCTGAGAGTGGATCTCCAGAAATATCCGGGCCAAAAGGATAGGTATGGCAGACAACTAACTGAACCACAGAGGTGCGCAAGATCAGCCGGAAGAAGGGAGCTTTCTGTGGAGCCTGGGAAACACTTCAATGCTTAAGATGGAAAGAGAGGATCAGGGGTCGAGACAGGATCTGGAGTGGGAGCAGGCGGGGAGGAGAACCTGGAGTGCCAGGAAGGAGGCAGGGCCACGCTGAGGAGAGGCAGGAGACCAGTGGCTGAGGGGGCTCAACCGCAGGTAGCCAAGGGACCCCAGCATGTGCAGCAACGGCTGCTCTCACTGTGGGTGGCAGGTGGGGGTTGCCGGGTTCAAGCACTATCCTGCTGAGAAGGCTGGCGGTGATGAAGAGGGGAAAGAACATGTGAGGTGGAGGCAAGCCTGGAAGAGACAGGATGGGTTTGAGGCAGGAGAACCCGTGTTCTCACTCAGCATCTGAGGGACGAGGGGCCAAACGATGCCAGGGGTGATGGAGGGAGGGAGGGAGGGGGCCAAAAGAGACACATCAGAGGCCTGGCTAGTGCAGCGAGCACCGTGGGCAGAAGAAGGTCAGGGCTGGCTCCGAGAGGCTGGGAAGGGCACCCAGGAGGTAGCTGAGACAGAGAGGGACAGGGGTTGAGGGGCTCAGTGAGGCAGGAAGTTCATCCAGAAACAGTGAGGGCTTGCTGGTAGGACCAAAAGTCAGAGACAGACAGTGGGAAGGGTTCTGCCTGGTATCTCTGGCGAAGAGGATATGAATAAAGCCGTGAGCCTCATTAGAAAATCTTTGCGAGAAATTCTGGCCCTGGAGGGAGGGGGAACTGGTTCAGAATTAGGAACGCAGCTTGAAGAGTTTCCTTGGGGCTAAGATTTACAGCTTTGTCCCTTTTCCCCAATACCAGGAGGGTTCGCCGTCACGTGGAGAGTTTTCACAAAAGACAGCTAACCACTCCCCACCCCACCCCTATACTCCCTGCACACCACGGCTGGGAACTCCTAGTCCAGCACAGGCCCGCATCTGTTTCTTGTTTTTGGTGATGCCCCCAGCAGAGCGCCACATGCAGAGGCATATGACAAACAGATGCAAGGGACACTGACCCTGAGGTTAGAAAACCCTGTAACTTTCCCCCTCGCTGACCACAGGGTCAATCAACTCTCCCAGAATAAGCGCTTCTCAGTCCATGATTCAGAGCAGGATAAACTCTAATGTGAACTAATTGCACGGAGTGTACACAGATGTCCAAAATAGCCTGCATGCTTCCTCAAGAGCAGGGCCAGGGTGGGTGAGTGTACACTCCCTCAAGAGCAGGGCCAGGGTGGGTGAGTGTACACTCCCTCAAGAGCAGGGCCAGGGTGGGTGAGTGTACACTGAGGGCACAGCCAAGGGAGGGTCTGGGCAGTGGTCCTTGCACACAGCTGGACACAAGCAGAGAGCAGGTGGCCCTTGGTGATAGGGGTGAGGTGGCTGCCAACCCCTGAGCCACCAAGATTCCAGCTTTGGGCTCCAGCTGGGAAGTTGAACAGATACTTTGAACCATCAGATCGGAAAACAGAACCCACTGCCTACCACTCATCCCCAGCAGGCACAGCTTACAGCCACGGGCGACTTTTTGGCTGCTTGAAGAAGAGTGGGGAGAGAAGAGGGAGCTGGTGGCCCCTGAGTGCTGTCATTGTGGCAGAGGCAGAGCAGACCAGAATCCGCTTGATCACCAGCTGGGCGTCAGTCTAGCGCTTGCTCTCAAGGTCTCCCACTGCATCTTCAAGCCCATTTCCCCTGTGCATCCTGGTGGAATGGGCCATGGAGCGTCAGCCTCCCTGTGAGATCTGGTTAGCAGGGCTCTACCCGAGGCTTGTGTGGGTGGTCTTCAGGAGTCCAGGTCTTCCTAAAATGGTATAATTCCCTGCAGGGAGGGTGAATAGCTTTCCTTAGATTTTTCCAAGAGGCTGAGTGAGACACAAAGGAGGATAAATGGCTGCTTCAGAGAATTAAGAGGTGCCGTGAAGTAAGGAATGAGAGCTGGGCTTAGACTCCCGTGGAAGTGGGTGAAACACCCTCCTCACCACCCCCTGGTGGTGGTCCTGGGCCATCAGAGTGAGGCCACCCAGTCCCATCCATGGAATGGAGTTGTCCTTCTCCTTCTCACCCCTTCATCTGCTCAGGACAGCAGGCTGGACTTTGTATCCATGTAGGTTCACCTCTGTGGTCTTTGTCCCCAAAAATCTCCACCTGGGAATAGGGTACTTGTTCAACTTTCAGTCCTGCTAACAGAGACTCAAGGTGTGAAGGGGACATTTCGAGATGGAGAGACCTCCCTTGGAATAACTCTGGAAAACCAGAAACAAACACCAAAGCACTCTGTGCTGACCCAGCTTCAGGCGGGGGCCAGCACACTTCCCATCTGACCCTCCAGGGGCTTGGGGGCCGCCCAGTGCACCTGCACATGGGGACCAGCTGCCCAAACAGACTGGTCAGCAGTGCCAGAAGTGAGAAGGATGTGCAGGCACACTGATCCCTCCAGGTGAGTGGGATGGGAGGAGATGCCGGGAAAGGAAGCCAAAGGGTATGGGTCTGAGATGCGAAAAGCAAGCTACATGCTGAGAATTTCAAAGTGCATGCCACCCCTGAAGCTGCCAGGCCACTGAACTAGGCCAAACCCACCCTTCTCAGCCGGTTCGCGGGGCCACTGCGTGATGACCGCAGACTGTCTAAACACTTCCAGATGTCCGTGAGGGCCGTGCAAGGGACAGCAAGTGCAGCTCGGACAAAATAAAGTGAAAGATCATCTCTTGGGAAAGAGAGGCTATAAATTACAATTTATGACTTCCCACGAAGAAGGAGGGAGAGACCCTGGGACTGAGGGCTAAGGGAGGACAATGGAAATGTCCCTCCTAGGAGGCAGCCCCCACCCAACCCACGAGGCTGAGAAGAAGCAACACACCCCCAAGACTGTCCCTGGTCTCCTTGCTTCAGCCCAGCCCCTACTGGCTCCCCTTCCCAGAGTCCAAATGCCACAGGATGGAAACACAACCAAAATAACTTCACCCCGTGAAATGTGCTGAGCCATTTCCAGGGCCCTGGGCTCCTATTAACCCACAGGGGTGACACAGGCAGTCCCTCCAGCTTTGGTACAACCTCTCATTGCACAATGCAGGGGGTGCCGCTCATAATGCAGACTATGATGGCTTTGCCCCAGAGCCCTGCAGGCTGATGGCTGGCCAGGTCCTGGGGCACCTGCAGGCCCTGCCATGGCACGTCTCTCATGGCTTCCCTGGCTGACCAGGGCTCCGAGGCTAAGGGTAGGGCCCCGGGTTTCCAGAGGACTCAGAAGCATGGTCATTGACACAGGCCGCTGAAGGGCAGCCAGCCCATCGAAAGCCTCCTCCTCATGTCTAATTCGCTTTACGTAATGAAGAAAGATGCACTGTGTAGTGACAGGAGTGCAGGAAGCAAGTTATAGAACGGTATATCCTGTATTATACTAATCTCGGTTTTAAATGATCAGAAGGAAATATCAAAACGTGGCAGAACTAAGGGGGATTTTACATTTTCTCCTCTATACCTTTTTTTTAATCTTCCAGACTTCTTCAAAGGATATATATATAGCTTTTATGATCAGGGAAAGAAAGCTATGCACGCACTAAAGATTTTTTTTTTTCCTCAGAGAAACCTTGAGTGGAAAATTCTGTGAGTTCCAGGTAGGATAAAATCTGTTGAGTTTTTAGAAAGTCTGAGGAATGGTGGAGATAGGCTAGTGTCTGCAGGTATCACAGGAGGGCATGCTCCTTGAGGTTCTCAAAAATCGCAGTGTTACAGACCAAGAAATCACTTCCACCTTTCTCAGCTCATGACCGGTGGCCCAAGGCCCAGAGCTACCAGGCTGGCCTAAGGTCTGTTAGCCAGGAGGCAGTGGCCAAGTAGAGTCTGAAGCCAGGCCTCTTGATCCCCAGGCAGAGAAAGGTGTTTTTATTCTAAAGAAAGGTGTTTTTATTCTGCTCTGCATCATTCTGTCTGTTTCACACACACACACACACACACACACACACACTGTCCTTACCTATCCCACGCCCCAGCCTGAATAGGACAAGCTCTTTGTGTGTGTGTGTGTGTGTGTGTGTGTGTGTGTGTGTGTGTGTGTGTGTGTGTGTGTGTGTGTGTGTAGGGGGTGCAGGCCATCAGTCTCCCCCACCCCAAGTGGCTCAAAGGACGTGCGTGCATGCTCAGTCGCTTCAGTCGTGATGACTCTTTGCGACCCTATGGGCTGTAACCCGCCAGGCTCCTCTGTCCGTGGGATTCTCCAAGCAAGAATACT
Organism: Neotragus pygmaeus; assembly: GCA_006410875.1. Classification (NCBI taxonomy): domain Eukaryota; kingdom Metazoa; phylum Chordata; class Mammalia; order Artiodactyla; family Bovidae; genus Neotragus; species Neotragus pygmaeus. Next base: position 449,769 of record SJYV01031018.1, read on the forward strand.
GGAGTGGGTTGCCACGCTCTTCTCCAGGGGATCTCCCCGACTCAGGGACTGAAACTGCGTCTCTTATGTCTCCTGCACTGGCAGGCGGGATTTTTTTTTACTGCTAGCACCACCTGGGCTCAAGGGACACGAAAATGGCATCCAGTAGGAAGACTCAGGTCCTGTATTCAGGCCACACACCAGGTAGACAAGTGAGTAACCAGGCACAGAAACCCATGCCACTTCCAACTGAACCACTCCCCACCCCACTGCACCAGCACGGGCCTTGAACAAGCTGTTTCTCTCAGAGCTGAGCTCTGGAGGTTGTAAGCACATTAGTCCTCTTCTCTGAGCCCCCGGGTACAGGGAAGACAAGAACGTTAGCTCCTAGGGGGTGGTATCACATGAAAACCAGACAACATGAGCAAAGTGTCCATTTGAGTTGGCCTGGCCAGGTGTTCACTAACTGGCAGCTACTGTTGTCATGAACTTGACCCTTCTGCAAACCCACCTTCCACCCATACACCAGCCCCAGGCCTGGGCTAGCCCATTCCCAAGTTCCCTCCCTTTCCTCCAGCCCTGGTTGCTGAGGACCCTCAGAGACGATTCTAATAGCAATAGCTAATTTTAAGATGGTAGTGTCTTAAATTTACTTTTCTAACTTTAAAGGGCACATACCTTTTCTTTATTCTCTTAATTAAAAAAATTTTTTGTCTCACCCAAATCAGATATGATAAAGGATGTTTCCTTCAATACATAACCAATCGACTGTTTTCTATTCCCTCCCAGGGATCTGATAGGTATTATTTTTTAAAAAAAAAAAGTTTACTTTTATTTATTTATTGGCTGTGCCGGGTCTTCGTTGGGGTCAGGGGGGACTGGTCTCTAATTGCTTCTCACTGTGGTGGCTTCTCTTGTTGCAGAACACGGGCTGTACAGCATGCAGCCTCAGTACTGGCGGTGTACCAGCTTAGCTCTCCCATGGCATGTGGGATCTTAGTTCTTGGACCAGGGATCGAACCCATGACCCCTGCACTGGCCGTCGGATTCTTAACCACGGACCAGCAAGGAAGTCCCTAATTGCTTTCAAATGAATAAAAGGAATGCATATTTACACTAGCCTTCTATAGCAGAGGTTCCCAACATCTGGCCATGAGCCAGTACCAGTCTGTGGCCTGTTAGGAACCAGGCCGCACAGCAGGATGTGAGCAGCGGGCAAGCAAGCAAAGTTTCATCTGTCCCTATAGCCGCTCCCCATCTCTCACATTACCACTGGAGCTCTGCCTCCTGCCAGATCAGAGGTGGCTCTAGATTCTAGAAATAAAGTGCACAATAAATGTAATGTGCTTGAATCACCCCCAAACCTTTCCCCCTGCCCCCTACCTACCCACCCCGACTCCATGGAAAAATTGTCTTCCATGAAACTGGTCCCTAGTACCAAAAGGGCTGGGGACTGCTGTTCTATAACACAGCTGAGAACCCAGAAATAGCCCCAAAGACAACCTACATGGGACAAAACAGATGTCACTTTGACTATGTACTCACATTCATGAACTTTACCCATAAGGGATAATCTCAGGTTATCACTAAGTCCCTGATAACTGTTAGCTTCCACAAATTCTAATACTGTATTTGCCAAGCACACGCAGTTTAGAAATAGTCAATTAGAAGTGGGGTGGGAAGGGGATGGGAGAGGTGAAGAGCTGCTTGGGAAGGCACCGTGTTAATTTTGAGAAGTGACAAGTGAGTCTATTCACCAAGAAAGAAGAAGACAGAAAATGATTTTTTAAGTACGAATGAGTTATCTAAAAACTTATCTAGTACTTGGACTATTTCCTGTAGGAGCAAACACTCCTGCAGTCCCTAAGCGGGTCTGCCCTGAACTATAGCAGAAGATGACAATTAACTTACACAATGGTGGCTCGAGTCACCCAGAAAAGGTTACATTACATCAGTGACTATTTAAGGAGCGGACCAAGAATTATACATATTTTAGGAAGAGTTCATCAGAAATAGTTATAATAATAGATGTCAGCATAAATATTTAATTATCTGGAAATGGCTTATTCCCCAAGGGTTCTAGAGAGAAGACGTTTACCGGGCAAACTTCATTTTTTAAGTGAGTTACCCTTTGGACCTCCCCACTTTAGTAGCCTTGTGTGATGAGCAGAGGGCCTCCCCAAACCCCAAGCCATGACTTAGATTTCTCCCCACTCAAAGGACCCATCAGGCCAGTGCCCAGTGTCCAGGAGAAATCTCTGCATCCCCTGGGCCAGTCATCTGACAAACGGGCCACACGGGTATGAAGTACCCCCCAAACTGGGGTCTGCTGAGGCCCCGGAGGGCTTACCTCCACCAACATACGCACACTCCCACCCGAGTCTCCTCTTCCCTAACCATACCACCCATCCCCACATGGCCTGCAGTTTCCCTCACGCAGGGCCCTCACGTGGCCCCTCCTTTGCCCACAGCATTCCCTCACACAGCCTGCCACCTCTCTCCCAGCAAAGTCCTACCAGCCCTTGAAATCCTCCTCACCCTCACCCTCACAGGCCCCAGCCTGGGCTTTCCCCTGAGCTCCTTCCCATCCCGTGTTGATGGGACCTGCTTGCACACCCACCTCTCCTGCTCTGCTAGCCGGTAAGCCACGTGCAGACAGAACGCGGCCTGTTTGGCTCCCCACAGCTGACAGCACAGTCAGCAGCCAACGAATGCTCGTTAAACTTCCGCTGGACTTGAAGACCCATGTCCACACCACAGCAGGTTGGGGCCCAGCTTTGTGGAGCGCACACGGGCATGCACGCCCACAGGCAACCTCGTACACATGACTTCCCACCTCTGGGGAAATTTGTGGAGGACGTCGTGATCTCCCAGAATGGGGGAAGGACAAAAGGAGGTCCAGCTGGGAAGGAATTCCTTCTTGCCCAAGAAGGGTTTTATGCTACATTTTTCTCCATAAACTCTAAAAAAATAGAAGGGCTAAATTTGTTTCTCTTCTGGTGTTCCTGAGAATGGGTGGAACTAAGTGGAAGGGAAGGGGGCCCTGCCAACAACTCCCTCTGTGCCTTGCCTAACTGATGTTTTCCTTAATCTCTGCTGCGGCATGGTGGGGGACAGGCACAGAAACGTCTAGGATCACTGGGGCCCCTCTTTTTCTTCTGCGTGACCAGGCAGGAGTCTCCGCTGTGCTGAGACTGCCATAGAAAGGAATAACTGGTGCAGTCATTCCAGCACTTAATCTTCAGGTCTGGAAGTTCTTCCTGATGTCTAGCTTAAGCCTCCCCTTCTGTGTTCTGTGGGAATGATCTTCTTTCCCACTATGTACCATTTTTTCCTCTCTGATCTTAAGCGATGGGCTTTCTAAACCAGAGAGGAAAGGGAACGAGGAAAAGGGGGCCTCAGTCAAGTGTATCTCTGGCTCAAGCTGTTTGATCTTAGAGCTTAATCAGGAAAGGGGGTACTTGCAGGAGACACGGCACAGAGGCCACCGTGGAGAGTGAAGAGGGGACGTGAGAAGAGGAAGCAGGAAAGTTTAGGGGTTACCCCTCCGGTCTCAAAGTCTAGCTGACTATTGGGCACCAGCAAACCACTCACAGGTGTTCTTGGCATTCAGGTACCTCCTTGCCTCAGCGCCCCGCCTCCTCAGCACTGTAGCACCCAAGCAGCTGTCTGCTGCCCTCCTCCCCAGAGCGCTTGCCAACCTGTGTCCATTGCCATGGCAACCAGCTCTCCCAGCACCTGGAGAGCGGGTCTCATCAGCCAAAAGGCCACCGACTGTCCTCAAGCAAAGCCCCTTTCCCTCCAAAATCAGGGGCTTTACCTGCCCCTCAGCTGAGACTTGCATACTCCGGCTACAGAGTAACAAGAGGCCAGTGTATACCTCCCGCTCAGGCCATCACTTGGTCTGGGGGCCTGCTTCAGGGATCCCCAGGCTGAGGTGACACGGACACTGGGAGGTGCTCAGTTCTCTGAGATTTTGCAAGGGTGGATCCAAATATGCCTTACCATCCATCATCACCACACCCTCTACCCACTTGTCACCTCTGGTCCAGATTCCAGGCCAGTCTGCCCTGCTCCAAACCATCACACCCATGACCACTGCCACCAGGATAATCTTCTTCAAATTCCACTTTTATCCAATCACGCTTCAGCTCAAGCACCTAAAATAGCCTGCCCCAGCTTATCAGTTCATGTCTAAACCTTTACAGTATTTACACCCCCACACACTCAACCCCAAATCCAGACCCTCCTCTCTGAAAACAGCCACACCTGATTCTTCTCTGTCTCAATTTTCTTATTCCTGCCATGTTTTCTCTGCTCATGCCATTCCCCCTCCCACCATGTCCTTGCATCCTGGCTCATAGTTCCCCTCCTTCAACAAGCCATGGTGTGTTCTGTCACTGTAGATACTTGCTCTACCACGATGTTCCTATAAATGACCATTTGATTGTGGGTTTTCCAAATTTCTAACTTCATTGCAGACTCCTCAGGGGGGATCCTTCTCTTTCATTAAGCTGCAATACCCCCTGTTAGTCGGGAGCCCCTAGAGGGTCCATAAGCCTTTCTCCGTTACTAGGTACTCACAAGACAAGCACCACAGCTATCGCATTAGAATTCTGCAGGGACAGCTCTGGGTCATCTCTCCACCTCCCCCAGGCCTCAGTTCCTCATGGGCTTCTCTACATTGCAGCCAGAGCTTCCAAAGCAAGGTGGACGGTGAAAGTGTAGAGCAGTGCTATCCACTGGAAATTTCTGCAGCACTGGAAATGTTGTGTGGCTGAGCTGCCCACTAGTTACATGTGTCTATTGACCACTTGAAATGTGATGAGTCTAAAATGACATGTAAAATGAGATGTAATGTAAGTATAATATAGACACCAACTTCATAGACTTCATAAAGATGCAAAATATCTCAATAGTTTTCTATATTGGCTACATATTAAAATAATACTTTGGCTTTGTTGGGCTTCCCTGGTGGCTCAGACGGTAAAGCATCTGCCTACAATGCAGGAGACCTGGGTTCAATTTCTGGGTCGGGAAGATCCCCTGGAGAAGGAAATGGCAATCCGATTCAGCACTCTTGCCTGGAAAATCCCATAGACAGAGGAGCCTGATAGGCTACAGTCCATGGGGTTGCAAAGAGTTAGACACAACTGAGCAACTTCATTCACTTTCACTTTTGTTGAGTTACATCAAATGTAGTTCTTCCATAAACATACCCGTTTCTTGTCCTTTTTTGGCCGCACCATACAGCTGGTGGAATCTTAGTTCCCCAACCAAGGATTGAACCTGGGCCCCTGGCAGTGAAAGCACAGAGTCCTAACCACTGGACCACCAGAGAATTCCCTGTTTCTTTTCATTTTCTAAAAATGTGGCTACTGGGAACATTTTAAATTACACATGTGGCTAACATTATGTACCTACTGGAGAGTGGCAGTCTAGGGAGCTCTGGGTGTCCTTACTGGTCTGTATCTTTTAGTTCTGTAGGGTGTAATGAACTGTCCCCATGTCTCAGTCCCCCCTCCCCGCCTCCATCTCCATTATGCTTAATGTGGTAAAAACAACGTAACATGAAATCAACCTTTTCCACATTTGAAGTATACAGTATGGTATTGTTAACTTTTCTTGTATGCACTTTTCTTGTACAGGATCACTTTTTTAGTTTCATATATCTTCACGTATACCCTGACAGATGCTTCATATTCTCTTTAGAACAAACTGGTATTACAAGTGAGCTAATTAATTAAGACCTTTAGTTTTTAATGCTGAATTCTCCTATCCCAAGAATACCTCTAGAATAAACCATAATCATAATAGCATGTTTCATTTGGGTTGTTCCTTACTGTACTGTGATTCTTTTTGCTTATTACTCCTGTGAGGTGGGAAGGTCATGCACTGACAGCCCCTGAAAAGAGATAAGGGAACAGAGGTTGCGGGGTAGGGGGGTAAGTCAAGTGTGCAAAGGTGGTATCAGGACTAGGACCCCAAACCCTTGACACCCAGACACCTTCCACTTCATACGTGCAGGAAGGGCAGTGCACATGGTTCAGAAACAGCAGAATTATATGCTCTCCTTGCCTCCATGAGAAAGACAGGGACACAACTCAGGAAAAGGAAAGGAGACATTATAAAAACAGAAGAAGGCGATGAGGACGGTTGAGATGTCTAAAGTGAGAGCCAGCAGGCCTCGATTTCAGAATCACCTCTGCTCTCAAGGAACTGTGTGACCCTGATCACCGTTCCTTTCATGTCTCTGCGCTTCGGTTTCCTCATCTGTAGCCAAGGAGCTGGATGTTCGAGAGGCAGCTGGATAGTCACCCCCTTACCCTGCTATTGGGAATGCCAACTGGCTAGATCCTTTTGTACAGAAATTTGGTAATATGTGTCAAGAGCCTTAGAAATGTTCAAACTCTTTGACCCAGTAATTCCATTTCTGAGAATCCTAAGGAAATAATCCTAAATAAGCAAAAAGCTTTATGTGCAAGGACTTTCAACTCAGCACTACTTATGACACTAAAATACTAAAGGAGCTAAAGTCTAATAGGAGAATGGTGAAACTATGATATAGCAAAGTCATTTAATAAGACATCACGCAATTATTTAAAAAACAGAACGTGCTTTTGGCCACATATTTAAAAAAAAAAAAAGCAGGGTATTAAAAGGCTAATACTGTAGAGTTGCAATTAAATGTTTCAAAAAAAGAAGCTGTGTACCCTTACATGGGGTTCAATACCTATATGTTCACAAAAACTCAAAGGAAATTCACCATAAAGCCAACAGTGACTATTTTATAGAGTGATGGGAATAGGGGTGTTCGTTTTTTTTCTTCTTTTCTCATTTTCCAAAGGTGCATAAATAATTTTGGGAAAAAACACACAATGAGGGTCCTGATTTGAAGTTCCCCAAGTGTACCCCTGGCTCATCAGGTAGATGGGGTGGGGTAGCAGCGGGGGCTTGGATGCTAAGTCTAGGCATGTGCCTGGGTTGGTCAGGGGAAAACACAGCACCTGAAGACCCCTCCAAACGAAAAGCAAAACACTACGAGACCAGAGGCCAGCAAAATTCACGTGCTGGTGGGAACAACTGTCCCTATCCCATTCCTCTACTTCAAAGAGCATTTCTGGCCATTGGCACTTAGGGTCAAAACAAGTATATGTCTGACCACTCAGACAGTGGTTTTCAATCTGTTTTCCTTGCCGCCCAGTTGGTGGCTGGGGTCAGGGTAGGGGAGCTGGGCAGAGGAACGGGAGATGGAAACCTAAGTGACCATTAACTGTTTTTCCCAGGGAAACTTGTATAAGACTTCACTGAAACAAATGGTGGTTAAGATCAAGGCAACTTTCCTGAGCGGGTGGGGAAGAAAGCTGGGTTCAGCTTGAGCCCTGATCTCTCTCTCTTTCTGTTGTCAGCATTCTTCATGGCAGGAATAACTTGCTCCCAAACTTTCCAGCTGTTCTCCTGGGCCCCTGCTGAGACGTGTGGCTCTAACCAAACTAACCTAGAGATCATGGCCTGTCTCAGAGAGGGCCTTAGAAACACATCAAGAGACTGAGATGAGCCCAGAGGATCACACAGTGCCTGCCCCTGCCCTGGAATCCCCAGGGAATGCCTCAGAAAAGGCCTTGCTGGGCTGGAGTGGGCCCTGAGGGGAAAGCCAAGTAGACAAGGGCTGAAAAGGCAGGTTTTCTGTGCATCAGCTCCTCCAAGACCAGTGCTAACTGCCCCAAGAGATAGGGTGTGTACTAAGTTGCTTCAGTTGTGTCTGACACTTTGGGACCCTATGGACCATAGCTCACCAGGCTGCTCTATCCATGGGATTCTCTAGGCAAGAATACTGGAGTGGGTTGCCACGCCCTCCTCCAGGGGATCTTCCCCACCCAGGGATTGAACCCATGTCTCTTATATCTCCTGCTTCGGCAGGCAAGTTCTTTACCACTAGCACCACCTGGGCTTAAAGAAGCACAGTTAGGATACGAGAAAGAAGCACGTTCTACAAGCTGGATGGGAATTCCTAGCCCCCATCTCTCTAAGAGCTGAGATAGGCTGAGGACAGAACAGGCTCGTGGAAGGTTCAGATAAATTAAGAGAAGGCAAAATCACAACTGGTTATCAAGGGACATGACGGATGCCTGGACCACAAGCAGGGCCTTTTAAGGCTGATGGCAAAGAGGACAAGGCTCCACTTTCCAAACATACGGCTTGGGCCTGGCCCAGATGTGGAATGCTGGAGCTGCAGAGCATGGCTCCAGTCCAAAGTTACTATTCTTGGGATCCAATCTGGCTGCCTGACAGCACTGGACTGCTGGTAAGCCCGGTGACAGGCTGATTGACAGTGCTAGCAGGATGTTAGAAGGCAAGAGGGGGCCTTGTAATGCAAACAAGGGTGTCTTCCAAGCACTCCATCCCAAGGCAGAGTAGTTCATAGGACCATGGTTGGGAAAAGTGTTCAGATGGGATTCTAGTCACAACTCTAGTTTTTCCTTTCAGGCAGGGAAGATGTATTTATATTTGTTATCCAATTAAAGACTGGTAATTAAAAAAAGAAATAATTAAAGCACTGATGCGATGAACAACGAAACCTAAAGATTTCTTTCCCAGGGCCTCCGTGTCCTGGTCAGTCTTCACTGACATGAAGAGCACACACTTAGAGCTAGAGGAGCTGGTTTTGAATCATGGTTCCACCACCTACAGAAGATATGACCCGCGTCCAGATGTCTTGTCAGTGAGATGGGGATGGCAGTAACATCCAGCTATCAGAATCACCAGGGAGAAGGACTCAGGCAGTGTCCCAGTGCAGTGAGGAACCCATTCTCACTTCCCTCTACCTAAGGAGGCCACCTTCTCCTCCTCCCAACCCACCCCCGTACCACCAGGTGAATGAACCAGCCACATCAATCAAAAGCCCCCAGAGGGTTCCGACTGTCCACGAGATTAAGAACGAACCTCTGAACCAGTCTTTCCCAGCAGACCGGGCCTCTCCTCACACAGGTCCCTTCTTACACGCTCTCGTCACATTTCTCCTTTTATCCTTCTGCTTTCAATCCCGTTTCTCTGTGGAATCCATACCCACCTACAGTCCCTCCTCCGTGAGGTCTCCTCTGACACACACCCCAGCCAGGAAGGATTCTCTCTCCCACCACCTTGTCACATGCTGCCTAAATAGAGTCAGCTATGTGAAGGTGTTCACTCTCCTGACTCAGCCACAGCCTGAGTTCGGAAAGAGAGAAAACCCACTCCTTTTGAAGCACTGGGAACACAGCAAGGAAGGACAGAGGCATGCCCACCCAAGAAAACACCAAATGAAGCAGAACAGCCAACTGCAAAGCGCCAGCAAGGGCAGCTCCACCGGCACTGTGTCTGAGTCACTACCCTGTACGGGCCAAGCAAAGAGCCGCTGCTGCTGGCTTTGAGAGGGGGCTTTTATTTATCTTTTAAAATATTTTACTTATTTATTTGGCTGTGCCCGATCTCAGCTGTGGCAGGTGGGATCTTCGACCTTCGTTGCTGTATATTGGATCTTTTTTTTTTTTTTTTTAATTGCAGCATGTGGGATCCAGTTTCCTGACCAGGGATCAAACTGATCTCCCTGCATTGGGAGTGCAGAGTCTCAGCCACTGGACCACCAGAGAAGTCCCAGAAAGGGACTTCAAGTACAGCATGAATGGCTGGTTGAATAAGCACTGCCAAACACCTGAGTGCTGAGAACACAGGACCCCAGTGAAGTCAGGTTCCTCTTCCTCTAGTTTCTGACCTTGGAAAAACACTGTCCCTGTCAGACCCAGGGGATGGACATGGTCACCTTGGAGCTGCCAGTCCATTCTGAGCATCAAGCAGACGGTCTCCTGGTATCTTCTGCCCTTGCCTCTCCAACCCCCATCCAAACTTCAAGCTCCAGAGGTCAGAGGGATGTGGCTAGAAGGCCAGCAGTCAGCCTGCGTCCCCCGCCTGTGTTTAGGGCCTGCTTCCTGCCTTGCCCCGTCTTTCCAGCTGTGTTCTGGAGGGAAGAACATACACTATGCCCAGAACAAACATGAGCACAGACCTCCTGGGTGGGAAGGCAGCTCAGGAAAGCGGGATCCTCCACCCCTATCAGACCAGGGCTCCTGGCAGCTCTGTGAGCCGCGTGGGTGTCACGAGCTCCAGGGAGCCATCGAGTTCAGCTCTAGGGGATTTTTCAGACCAGATGAGCAAGCATTGTAGGAAAGTCACAAAATGAGGGCTCCCTGGAGGAGTTAAGCTGAACCTGGACTCATCTGGGCACGAGTGGCCCTGGCTGCAAGGGAAGGTGGCTGACAGACAGATTTCTGTTTTATTCCATCTTTTTACACTCCATCTTCAACTGGCTCTCAAAGAGAAGCTCTGTCCGAAGGGCCTGGTAAATGTGTCCACTTTGGGGTTTGAGCCCCCGCCCCAACTCTGGCCTCCTCTGAGCCTCCGTCTTCCTATGCACCACAAAGAGAACCAGACAGACGGGCTCTGACTCTGGGGGTACTGCTGGGACAACACAGAGATGACAGAAGGAGGGGTGGGGGAACAAGCATGCCAGGACCACCAGAAATGTGACCCATGACCACTGCTACTGATTGCCCAGGACGGCGTCTGAAAGCAGAGCTGCCTGGTGAAGGCCTGAGGTCCACCCAGCGCCAGCTTCCAGTCCTACCCTCCTGCTGCCGTGGCCTTGATTTTGTGGTGAGACCCAGGCCCTCAGTGGCCCCACCCTGCACGCTCCTCCCTGCATCTCTGATCAAGGCTCTGAGCTTCAGCCTGGAACTGACAGAGATGGACAGGCAGACACCAGTCATCTCGGGCCAGAGTGTGGACATCTTCCAAGTCCTCTTCTTCCTTCTTCCTGGAAGGCAAATGCTTCCAAGAGTACACCCAGGTGGAGGAGAAGACTCCAACTTTGTTCTCTTTTCCAGTATCTGGAGCTATGAGAGGCAAGGAGGAGAGCAGGGGATGAGGGGAGATGCACCCACGCCAGGCCTGAGCAGGACTGTGCTATGAACAGACTTCTGTGGTTCCTCGTTGTACCAATCATAACTTTTTATTCTTCTGTATTTCTTTTCTTTTTTTTGCATTTTTTATTTATTTTTAATAAGTTTTGATTTGCTCCCAGAGATGCTTAATATCTAAGGACTAAAACAATCCACACTCTGCATGATTTTACTTTGTCTTCTCCAAAGAAAGCATGGCAAAATAACATATGGCTGAGGTGTTGCAATAAATTTATTTATACTGAAGCAGTCTGGGTCTTATTATACAAAGGCAAGATGGCAATGATACTGGTCATATTTAAAATTTGAATTATTAATAAGAGATATAATCAAGTACTAAAGTTTGCCATGTTAAAATAAAAAGTCTGTGTGTAACATGACATTAAATATTGGGTTGGCCAAAAAGTCCATTAGGGTTTTTTTTTTTTGGTAAGATGACCAACCCAATACAAGGTGTAAATTCAATATTGTATCTGTTTCTGTTATCTATTTATATATAAATATAGCAATACACACACACACACACACATATTCTAAATCTAACTTTTATTGGGCAAGTTTAAAAAGAATATGCTCTTTAGATTATACTAAATTTTTTACTTCCAGGTTAAGTTCTGGGGTCATTACCCTAGGCATGCAGGGGATACTTTCATACTTTGGGACCTAGTCAGTTCCTAGAGATAGTAAATGACTTACTTCCACTTGCAAACTGATGTGTCCAGAGCCCTACCCCCAACCACCTCCTTTATCAAGTTCTTACACTCTCACACTGACCCACCACTCCCTTGCCCTAAATCACCCCAGGGACAGACAACAGGTAACTCGCTCGGACAGTCCTGTGCCCCAGAGCCTGCTGACATCATTCAAACTAGCCAGTTTGAAGCCTGCTGACACTGCCTCATCCATTCCTTCCTGCAGAAACCACAGTTGAGGCTCTTGCCCACATTTCTCATCACCTTACCTCCTGAAAGACCCCCATGCATCCCTGTGTGGCCCCTCATGGGGTAAGGCACCCTCAACTCTCTAGGTCTGTGAATAACAAACTCTCTTTTCCATGGCAACCATCTCCTGCTCTTTCAGCCTCACCATACCTGGATAATAACACCTACATTTTAAATGCTCACCCTATAGTTCTCCAGTCAGTTACAAAGATAGTTGTCTGGTGCCACTGACCAACAAAGCGGTGTCTCATTTAACTTCAAGGGAGTGAGAAGAGGAGGAAAGGGACTTTTTACCCTTCTGCAACTGTGCTTTGATACTTGGGGTTCTTCCCTTTCCATTTCTACCATGATCACTCAAATGGTACAAACAATGGTCTAATGAACACTGATTACTGTAATGCTGGGAAGGACAAGGGCGCTCGGGTGACTTGGGGTTGAGCAAGCTGGCATTCCCACAACTCCGCCCAGCCGGGCTCCTTATAAGGCCCTGCTCCTCTCGGGGACACAACGACGCCAGGCTCAGCCAGCCAGCCAGTCACTCGAACACCCGCCCTGCAGGCCAGGCCCCAGCTGTTGCTCCTGTTTCCCAGGAAATCCAGGACCTTTTCCATCTGGGCATCAAGTCACGCCTTGGTTTTGGATCAAAATTCTCCCCTTTGAAGCCATTCACATGCAGGCTTGGGGACATCCTTGGAATTCAGCCACACGTTTCCCTGAACTAACTGCTCCACTCTTCTAGGAATATGACACCCCCTCAGCTGCCCCGCCCTGCCAACTCATCATTCTGACCTTCCCGCTCTGGTCTCTCAAGGGCCCATACCCAGTCCCATCTCTGACCTCCAACCTTCTCAATACCCCCGACCACTCCCTCCGTGTCTCGTGTAGCCCCCATTGATAAACTGCTCTCCTAGACTCCCTCTCTTCTCAAACATTAGCATCACACTCCAACATCCAACATTAGCTCTTGGATCTCCCTGGTTACCAAAAAGAATGTGGTTGCATAAACAACATGTGATATATCCTTGCAAATGAATATTATTCAGCCACAAACAGGCACGATGTACATGATATATGCTATGATGTGGATGAACCACAAGACATTATACTAAGTGAGAGAAGCCAGACACAAAAAAGACACATATTGCATGATTCCATTTACATGAAATATCTGGAATAGGGAAATCCATGGAGACAGAAAGCAGAGAGGTTGTTGCCAAGGACTGAGGGAAGTGGGGAATTAGGAACGACTTCTAATGGCTATGAGGTTTTTTAGGGGGTAACAAAAACGTTTCAGACTAGGCAGAGCTCATTATTGTAAGGCATGATGAACGTACTAAATGCTACTGAACTGTACACTTTAAAACGGTTAATTTCATATTATGTGAATTTCACCTCGATTTTTAAAAAAAGAATCAGATCAGACAATTCATCCATGATACAAAGTATACAGTGGGCACATAAAAAGAAATATAAAAGGTGGCCCCAGATGTACAAAGAGCTCTGGACCTACAGTGAAAACTCCAAAAAGCAATTCCATGTTCATGATGCTTGGGAAGCACTGAGCAAACCACAGAACATCACCTCCGTGGGACAGTCTATCCATGAATACAGTCATAATACTACCCTCAGTGTTGCTGTGAGAATTAAATGAGATAATGTAGGGCCATCACACAAAAGACATTCGTCTGTACACTCAAGAAGAAAATTAGTATGCAAAATGTTAATTAAAAAAAAAAAGCAGCCACAAAATTCTAGCTATTCAGACTGCAATTATATATATACAATGCATCTCTGTAGATACAGAAGAGACCTGAGAACTAACTGATGTTCTAAGCTTATGAAATTGTTTGGGTCAAACTGTCTATACAGAGAGTACATAGTAGGAGTCCAGGAAGCAAGGTTCTAGTTCTGATTTGCCCCTAACCAGCCTAGGAGGCCTCTGTGCAATGCCCTCCCCATGTGAACTTCGATTTCCTGGTTGTGAGAACGACCTAATCATGACAACCACCCAGTTTAACCAGACCCGCTCTGATCCCAGTTCCTCTATGTGCCTGGCCCTATTCGAGACACCACAGGGGCCTAGGAATTAGTGAGAGGAACTCCCGGTGTTGAGGGAATGTTCAACAGCACTGTAAAACGAGCAGAATGTGAAAAAGAAGACAGATGGCCCAGCATACATGGCTCTCAGCCTGGCCACAGGGGAAGGTATCCTTTGAATCAGGACCTCAAGGTAGAATGTGGATTTCTCAGGTGGAGAAGGCAAGTTCCCAACCACAGACTTGTCCAAGGAGCAAGGTGGGGTGAGTGAAGAGTCATCATAAACTCTCATTTGAGTGTCTAGCACCACAGTTCTCAAAGTGGGATCCCTAAACCAACAGCAGCAGCAGCATCTGGGAACTGGCTAGAAATGTGAATTCTTGCACCCCATTCTCGAAACTCTGGGGTGAGCCCCTCTACACACCGCTCCCATTCCCACAAGCCCTCCAGATGGTTAAGTTACAGCTCGCCTGGCACCTCCTTCCTTAACAATGTAGATACTGCCCCAGAAAGACACCCTTTCCTGGCCTGGCCCCGCCTAACCCCCAGGCCCCAGCAGAGAAAGTTCCCTGGCTTTAGAGGAACTAATCCATCACCTGGATGTAGATTAACTTTCCCTCTCTCCACCAGCCCACTGGCTTGGGAAAAGCAAACACCTAAAAGGACAGCCACCATAAATCTGTCTGCTGCAGCCACCCAGCTTTTTCCATAGCCCCTCCCACACCCAATCCCACACCTCAGGACCTATGCTCCCCAGGACAGTGGCCCCATCGTCTCGAGGTCCCCACACAGGAGGAGGCACAAGGACCTTCCTCTGTTCTCCCCACAGGGCCCAGGGCTGGTATCCGCCCCCAGGACCCCCTCCAGAGCTGGGAGGCTCTGGGAGGGAGGGAGGGCAGGAGGGATGGGAGTGGGAACACAGCTCATCACTCTTAAGGGCGGCAGGGTGACTGGGAGTTTCCTTTCTAGAACTCCCCAGGAAACAGCTCACAAAGACTCCCTTCCAGGGCATCTCCGCCCTATGGAAGAGTGCTCTCCCCTTCTCCCCCCTCTTCTCCTGGAGGGAGCAGCCTGGGAACACCCTCACCTCCGAGGCGTCAGCTCAGGCTCCCATATTCCAAGGCCCTTGGCCACACCCTGCACCTGATCTGGCTTGGGAATCACACTTCTACCAGCAACTAGATGGATGACTTTTGAGACTCGGTTTTCTGGAAAAACGGAATAACAATACTCTCCTTAGAGGGCTGCAAGCGAGGATGAAATCAAAGCACAAAACAACACAAAGCACACACAGGAAAGGCTCAGTAATGGAAGGTCTTACTCTCATCACCACCATCAGCCATCCTTTATTCAAACACCTTCAGTGGCTAATGGTCACCTGCTGGGTAAGCTCAAATCCCTGGCACTGGCCATTCTGGCTCCTGTTCACCTCCAAACGAGCAGCAGCACAAAGACATTCTCGATTTGTCAAATATGCCTTTTGCCACCAAGCCCAACCTTCATGACCTTCCTGGATCTATTTGTCAGAAAGCTCCTCTTTCCTGCCTTGTGGCCCCTCTTCCCAGCATTCTGCCTGGGCCTCCTAGTGATAAGCGCTGGCTTTGAGGAGAGCCTGCTGTCCATCATGGGGTCCCCTCACAGAGGGCTGAATAAGCAAAACAGATGTTTGGAAAATTGAATGGAATCCTTCTAGGTTCAGAAAAGAAAGCAGAGCCTTAAATAAGCAGGGAGCGAGTGGATGCCAGCCAGCCGACCAACCTTCTCCCATCGCTGTCCAAGCAGTCAGGTGACTGTGCTAGGGTCCTGGCACCTGGGAAGGGGCAAGGTATCACATTCTGAGGCATGCCCTCAGAGTTCCCAGCCTGAGACAGAAACATTCAGAGATAANCAACCACCCAGTTTAACCAGACCCGCTCTGATCCCAGTTCCTCTATGTGCCTGGCCCTATTCGAGACACCACAGGGGCCTAGGAATTAGTGAGAGGAACTCCCGGTGTTGAGGGAATGTTCAACAGCACTGTAAAACGAGCAGAATGTGAAAAAGAAGACAGATGGCCCAGCATACATGGCTCTCAGCCTGGCCACAGGGGAAGGTATCCTTTGAATCAGGACCTCAAGGTAGAATGTGGATTTCTCAGGTGGAGAAGGCAAGTTCCCAACCACAGACTTGTCCAAGGAGCAAGGTGGGGTGAGTGAAGAGTCATCATAAACTCTCATTTGAGTGTCTAGCACCACAGTTCTCAAAGTGGGATCCCTAAACCAACAGCAGCAGCAGCATCTGGGAACTGGCTAGAAATGTGAATTCTTGCACCCCATTCTCGAAACTCTGGGGTGAGCCCCTCTACACACCGCTCCCATTCCCACAAGCCCTCCAGATGGTTAAGTTACAGCTCGCCTGGCACCTCCTTCCTTAACAATGTAGATACTGCCCCAGAAAGACACCCTTTCCTGGCCTGGCCCCGCCTAACCCCCAGGCCCCAGCAGAGAAAGTTCCCTGGCTTTAGAGGAACTAATCCATCACCTGGATGTAGATTAACTTTCCCTCTCTCCACCAGCCCACTGGCTTGGGAAAAGCAAACACCTAAAAGGACAGCCACCATAAATCTGTCTGCTGCAGCCACCCAGCTTTTTCCATAGCCCCTCCCACACCCAATCCCACACCTCAGGACCTATGCTCCCCAGGACAGTGGCCCCATCGTCTCGAGGTCCCCACACAGGAGGAGGCACAAGGACCTTCCTCTGTTCTCCCCACAGGGCCCAGGGCTGGTATCCGCCCCCAGGACCCCCTCCAGAGCTGGGAGGCTCTGGGAGGGAGGGAGGGCAGGAGGGATGGGAGTGGGAACACAGCTCATCACTCTTAAGGGCGGCAGGGTGACTGGGAGTTTCCTTTCT
This sequence comes from Neotragus pygmaeus, assembly GCA_006410875.1. Classification (NCBI taxonomy): domain Eukaryota; kingdom Metazoa; phylum Chordata; class Mammalia; order Artiodactyla; family Bovidae; genus Neotragus; species Neotragus pygmaeus. The sequence continues at coordinate 466,611 of SJYV01031018.1, forward strand.
AGAACTCCCCAGGAAACAGCTCACAAAGACTCCCTTCCAGGGCATCTCCGCCCTATGGAAGAGTGCTCTCCCCTTCTCCCCCCTCTTCTCCTGGAGGGAGCAGCCTGGGAACACCCTCACCTCCGAGGCGTCAGCTCAGGCTCCCATATTCCAAGGCCCTTGGCCACACCCTGCACCTGATCTGGCTTGGGAATCACACTTCTACCAGCAACTAGATGGATGACTTTTGAGACTCGGTTTTCTGGAAAAACGGAATAACAATACTCTCCTTAGAGGGCTGCAAGCGAGGATGAAATCAAAGCACAAAACAACACAAAGCACACACAGGAAAGGCTCAGTAATGGAAGGTCTTACTCTCATCACCACCATCAGCCATCCTTTATTCAAACACCTTCAGTGGCTAATGGTCACCTGCTGGGTAAGCTCAAATCCCTGGCACTGGCCATTCTGGCTCCTGTTCACCTCCAAACGAGCAGCAGCACAAAGACATTCTCGATTTGTCAAATATGCCTTTTGCCACCAAGCCCAACCTTCATGACCTTCCTGGATCTATTTGTCAGAAAGCTCCTCTTTCCTGCCTTGTGGCCCCTCTTCCCAGCATTCTGCCTGGGCCTCCTAGTGATAAGCGCTGGCTTTGAGGAGAGCCTGCTGTCCATCATGGGGTCCCCTCACAGAGGGCTGAATAAGCAAAACAGATGTTTGGAAAATTGAATGGAATCCTTCTAGGTTCAGAAAAGAAAGCAGAGCCTTAAATAAGCAGGGAGCGAGTGGATGCCAGCCAGCCGACCAACCTTCTCCCATCGCTGTCCAAGCAGTCAGGTGACTGTGCTAGGGTCCTGGCACCTGGGAAGGGGCAAGGTATCACATTCTGAGGCATGCCCTCAGAGTTCCCAGCCTGAGACAGAAACATTCAGAGATAACAGACACTGACCCAGCCCCGAGGGGACAGAAGACAAAGGCCTAAGCCCAGCACAGGGTGCCAGCTCCTACCCTCTCTCCTCACCTGACCCCCATCCCTGGGCTGAAGACCCACCAGCCAGAGGTGCATCACAGCTGGCCAGCCCCGCATTACCTGCTCCACCCCCAGAACTCAGTCCAAGTCCTAGAAGCAAAGCAGGGAGGGAGTTATAGCTGCTCCTGAGCTCAGACTCTGAGGCTAGCTCAGCTTGGGGACCCAGGCTGCTGAGCCTGCCCACAAAGGGCTCGACGTAAAGGGACAGCTGCGCTGACATGTCAATACAGGTGAGGCAGCCCATGCGTGGCTTTCAGCCCATGTTGACTGCACAACAGAGTCCCAGGTGGACGGCTGCAGCCTTCATCACCCTTCTCCGCACATGGCCCAGTTCCTGTCCCTGCACCCTGTGGGCCCGCTTGCCAAAGCTACCCAAACAGAACTTCCCACCTTCTGGAGCGTACCCTCCCCACACAGCTAGCAGAGCTTCGGAAAAACAAGCCAGGAGCTCAAGACACCTGCCCTCCTCTCTGCAGGGTGCCAAGAAGGCCTCCACTCACAAAATCTTCCTCCACCTCCCATAGGGGAGGATCACAAGAGACAACAAGGAGGGAAGGAGACCAGACCTCTGGGAGGCTTCCCGGCCAGAGGAGAATGCCATGGAGGAGAGAAAGCACCCTCCCCTATGGGCTTTGCTGGGCCCAGCCTGGGCTCTCTGGCTTAGTTCAGATTCCTGCCACCAGGCTGCCTTTAGAAAGGGGGGATGGGAGAGACAGGACCAGACAGACAGAAAAAACCTCATGGGACTGTCCTCGTGTGTGTCTCTCTCTTACTCCAAAAAACGCCAAGTATGCAAGCACAATGTTCTGCAACATCCAGGTGCTTCTTAAAGAGTGATTCCCAAAGGGGCCAAGGCCCCAGGGATGGTTCTTGTGCTGACATGATAAGGGAATGAAGACGGCGGTTCCAGAGCCAGTGGCAGAGAGCTCTGGGAGAAGGTAAAAACACACGCCTAAGAGGGGGCCATGCTGGACAGTCAGGCTAAAGGTGGGGGTCCAGAGCAAAGGGCCCCTGAGCCCCCGCAGGGAAGACAGATTATCAGCTGGCTATGTTATATGGAAGGCTCTGGGACCACCGACCCCCATCCGCAACATCCTTCATTTTCTATCTCTGGTTGTCAGCTTTAACACAGAAAATAGCTGGAGAACTAGAAACATCTGGATCCTTCCTCAGGCTAAAAACAAAACAAACAAACAAAAAAGGGCAGTCACGGTCACGCACTTAGCCAACGAGTGCCCTAAATAGCCCCGTCCATGAACATGCCCATCACAAAGGCTGGGGACCGTCACTCTCCAGGTACAGATGCCCAGAACAGCCTCCAGAGTGAACATCAGAGCTCAGTCATGGATTCTATCTCCTGTTTAAACCCAGATTCGCGAGAAGTCACGGTGCCCCCAGCAACATACGTCCTTAGTGCCAGCAGACTTCACAACATGAGCTGGTCCAGGAGACGATGAGCCTCTCTCGCCTATTCTATTTTCCCATTTCATCTGAGAAGTGCTGCCAGCTTATGGGAGAGGTGCTGCGGACCCTGCTTCCCGGCAGATGGGCCAAACCCGGGACCTGGCTGTTTTCTTAAACAGTGACCTTTCCAAAGGCAGGCGCCGAGTGTGCCTAAGACACGTCACGTTTCCCTGAACCCTAATCTCAGGCAGCGGGAGCACTTCCTGTCCCTGATGAGATCCCAGAGCCATGAGCTCAGGCCCATGGGTGGGCTGGGGCCCGAGCAAGGTTGTCCATGCCTGGGAGGCCTCTGATCTCCGTCCAAGGAGGGAGAGAGACACTCCCTCCCAGATAGAAGTTGTGGAACAGAACCCAAGAAAAATACACATGGGGAGGGCCTCTGCTTAGAAGCTTGAGGGCTGAAGTTGGGAGACCAGATCAGGAATCAACTCTGTATCCAGACCTGCCTCGAATTCCACCTAACAAACCCCAAACTGGCATGGCTCTCAGCAGAGGAGGCCACTGAGTCCATAGCCTCCAGAGATGCAAACAGCAGGGCCACCACCGGAACCGGACCTGCCTGAGCTCACTGTCAGTCTAACCTAAATGCCTCTGGCTGCAACGTGAGGCATCTTCTATTTCATCTCAGAAAGAACACAGAAAGCAGTTCCCTTCCCCTTTGATTTGTTCAATCAGTATTTATTAAACATGATTGTGCTGGGTGCATGAGACAGAAACCCGGGATCTGCATATAAGCAGCAAAAACCAAGGCCTGGGAGTCACGTCCCAGCCCCACTGGCGACTGCGTGCCAACTCTTTACGACCCCATAGACTATATAGCCTACCAGGCTCCTCTTGCCATTGAATTTTCCAGGCAAGAACAGTGGAATGGGTTGCTATATCCTACTCCAGGTGATCTTCCCAAGCCAGGGACTGAACCCACATCGCTGGTGTCTCCTGCATTGGCAAGTGGGTTCTTTACCACTAGCACCTTCATTAAGAGATGTGTGTCCCCGGGCAGGTCATTTCACCTCTGTGCACATAGCCTCACTTTCAGACAGAGCTAGGGGAGGTGACCCCCAAGGTCCCCGTGGACTCTGGTTCAAAGAAAACAAAACACAGAGAGGAAGAGAAAGAGGGAGATTGACAAGTGGTCCAGGCAGGGACTTCCCTGGTCGTCTAGTGGTTATTAAGACTTCACCTTCCAATGCAGGGAGTGCTAGTTCAATCCCAGTGGGGGAACTTAGACCCCACATACCTTAGGGCCAAAAAACCAAAACATAAAACAGAAACAATATTGTAACAAATTAAAGACTTTTAAAATGGTCCACATTCCTTGCTCCCAAAAAATCTTAAAAAAAAAAAAAAAAAAAAGTGGTCCAGACAGTATGTTGCCTACTAAAGGTATACACGACTGAGCGACTTTCCTTTCACTTTTCACTTTCATGCATTGGAGAAGGAAATGGCAACCCACTCCAGTGCTCTTGCCTGGAGAATCCCAGGGACGGGGTGGGGGGGGCCTGGTGGGCTGCCGTCTATGGGGTCGCACAGAGTCAGAGACGACTGAAGCAACTTAGCAGCAGCAGCAAAAGTATACAAACTGCCAGAGGATCTACCCAGGATGGGTTAGTAAAGACTGTCTTGAGAGGACACTGAATCTTCAAAGGCCTGAACAACTTCTCATTCCACGCCAGCCTTTTCTGCTCCCGGGCAGACAATCCTAGCCCTTGGACCACTCCACACCAATTTCACCCACTAGCCTGTGTCACATCCACGTCCAACCTCCACACTTACTGCGCAAGTTTGTACAACTTTCTTAGACTCTCTAACCTCAATTTTCATATCTGCAAAATGGGAGTGATGATAATTCCTATTTCACTGACACTCCAGTGAGATAATGTATGGGAACTGCTCCTCAGAAACTGTACCAACAATAATTTTCATTTTTCACCAAGGATTTTCTGTGTCCAGTATGGAATGCCAGACGGACATGAGAGCTCTAGATCAGAGGGAAGAGAAAGCATCATTTTTGAGGAGGATCAGTTCTGAACTACGGGTTTGACTTGACAACTCATTTTTAAAGCAATTTTTCTGAGGTCTTACAAATGAGAAAACAGGCTCTGCAAGGCTAGGTAGCCAGCTCAAGTTCCCAGGGGTAACCAAGGCAGGAAGCAGGATTTGAATGACTGTCTAACTCCAAAGCTTCCATGACACCAGCTTCTGGGACCCCCAGAGAGAGGAGCCGAGGGGTGAGCCACAGCAGATCCTGCAGCCCCCTCACAGCTACCAGGGAGGAGACCCACAGGTCCTCCCATGGTCCCCATTGGCCCTTGGGTCTGACAGGGACTGTTTATTCTAGACTCTGATATTTTCTGTAAACATGGCTTGGTTGCCAAGAGAGGGAGAGAAATTCATTTGTTAGAGAGGAATGAGACGCAACCATTAAACTTCCTTTGACTCAGCCAGGGACCAGGGGACAGGGCAGAACCAGCCCTGGACAGAGCCTTAAGCCGCCTTTCCCTGGCGCACCTCCAGGCCACGTGCCAGCATGCCTGGGGTCTCGCTGGTCGGGCTACTTCTTACCAGAGCCCTGGGGAGACCTTCATGATACAAGATAAAGCGACCCAGATTCTTTCTGAGCTGGGCCACTTGTCCTCCCAGAGGTGATGGCAGCCCCGGGAGGATTAACAAGCTTCTCTTCAGTGTCTGCGGGACCATTTAGAACATGATTACTTCTTCTGCGACCAGAGAGAGGGGGGTGGAGGTACATTCCACAGTGCCTCTGTGGCCTTCGAGAGGAGCTCCAACCAGGGAGAACGCAGCTTAATTACAAAACCCAGGCCTCCGGTTCAATCTGGCACACCTTCTTACTAGTGTTGTTCTTTTTAAGCTCTCCTTTATTATACCCGGCACCACACCCTTGGGAAAATTTCACAGCAAAGAATCTGAGTGGTGAGGGCACTGCCGACTGACCTGGGATGGCACAGAGGCAGAAATAAAAAACTCAGACGCACTTCCCCCTCCCCCCCCCCCCCCTCCACCCCCAGAACTGTAAAAGAAT
>SJYV01031018.1:473225-507669 GCA_006410875.1 Neotragus pygmaeus
ACATGATGGCTGGAATTTGCTTCAACAGACTTCAGCAAGAGCAGGGAATAAATGTGGGAAAAGTCATGCCAATCGTTGAAACTGAACGACGGGTCTATGGAAACTCGTGGTTATTCTACTTTGCCATGGTTCATATTTAAAAATCTGAGACAAAGTCCCCACCCAGGGGCAGGAAGCTATAATGCAGGACGCGGGTGAGGTGCTCAGGGAGGGCTCGGGGGAAAAGGAACTGCAGGGACAGGAGGAAGGGAAAGATGGCGCAGGGGGACCGGAAGCGGTGATGCTGTTTCCTGCAGAGGGCGGTGCTGGCCGGCCCGCTGTCTTCTTGGGCAGGTCACTTCCCCCTCAACAGCTCTCTGAGACTTCGTTCTTTAGGACTCACTTCCAGCCTCTTCCTCCAAAGGGCCCGCGGCAAGAATCTCCTCGGATGTGAGGGCGACCTGGGTGCGACATCTGTGGCCCCGTGACCGCCAGGGTTGACTCGGCTGATCTGGCTGACTAGGCTCGTGCCCCCTTCCTCCCTCACTGCTCCACGTGCGGCCCTCCTGAAGCTGCCCGCTCGGTCGAAGGGGACATCCATCCCCAACGGAGGAGGACTGCTCTTCAGTCAAGGACGTAGGAGTAGCTGGGCTTCCCTGCGAGAACCTCCAAACAAGCTCTCAAGAATCTCCTTCTCTGGAACTTTTATTACCGGGGCCTTCTTTCCAGTTGGGCTGGGGAAGACACCAGGCTTCCCCACAGAGAAGCCAGCCTCCCAAGGGCCCTGCCTGACCCCGATCTGTTTGGGAAGTGGGGGAGGGAGCTCTAAGGACGTGGGGCTCTCGGACTCTGCCCCCTCATCTGAGGTAAATGGCAGTACGTGAACTACTCTCACAGAAACTTGTAGAGACTTTGAGATTTGAGTAAATTTCCTACCAATCAGGTCTTTCACAGCCACAGACAGGGCATCCTGACGCTGAGGAAGATACAAACCCTCTCTGTTATGGACTGAATTGCTGCTGCTGCGGCTAAGTCGCTTCAGTCGTGTCTGACACTGTGCGACCCCATAGACGGCAGCCCACCAGGCTCCCCCGTCCCTGGGATTCTCCAGGCAACAACACTGGAGTGGGTTGCCATTTCCGTCTCCAATGCAGGAAAGTGAAAAGTGAAAGTGAAGTCGCTCAGTCAGCCTGACTCTTAGCGACCCCATGGGCTGCAGCCTACCAGGCTCCTCCATCCATGGGATTTTCCAGGCAAGAGTACTGGAGTGGGGTGCCATTACCTTTTCTGATGGACTGATTAGGTTCCCCCATTGACAGCTCCCCCCCACCACACAGTGTGACTGTACTTGGAGATGGGGTCTTAAAGAAAAATATTAAATGAGGTGGGCCCTCATCCAGTGGGGCTGGTGCCCTTATAGCTAGAGGAAGAGACACGTGAGATTGCTCCTGCTCCAAACTCATACATAAACGGATGGCCATGGGAGAACCCAGCGGCAAGGCAGCCTCTGCAAGCCAGGAAGACTGTTCTCACCAGAAACCAAATCTGCTGGCACCTTGATCTTGGACTTCCAGCCTCTAGAACTGTGAGAAAACAGATGCGTTGTTTAAACCAAGTCTGTGGCATTTTGTTAGGGCAGCCCAAACTGACTTTCCCTCGGAGACACGAACCCTAAAAGCACACAGTGGTTCCATGTGACCCATGCATACCTGTCTGGCTCAAGTGCCCTTGGTTGCCTAGCATTTCCAAAGGCACAGATTCCCTCCTCCCTGCTCAACCCACCATGCACAATCTGGGCCAGGAGGCATGAAAAGGCTGCAATGGGTCTGCCTTACCGGGGAAGAAAAGCAGTTGTAACAATGTAACCCTCTCTTCCTCAGTCCTCTTCTCAGGCTCCCCTCTGGGTAGTGAAAGAAACCACTGCTTGATGGCCAAGTCAGCCAGAACCAGTGAGCCCCTCCTCCCTCACAGACCCTGGACAGTCAGGTCCCCAGGGAGGACACTTCCTTAAGTCCTTGCCCCTGCCACCCCCTAAATGAACAAACATATGCACTTAGACTTCCCTGTAGCTCAGACAGTAAAGACTCTGCCTGCAATGCAGGCAGGAGACCCAGGTTTGATCCCTGGGTTGGGAAGATCCCCTGGAGGAGGAAATGGCAACCCATTCCAGTATTCTTGCCTGGAGAATTCCATGGCCAGAGGAACCTGGGGGGGCTACAGTCCATGGGGACACAGAGTCGGACACAACTGAGAAACTAACNCTGGAGGAGGAAATGGCAACCCATTCCAGTATTCTTGCCTGGAGAATTCCATGGCCAGAGGAACCTGGGGGGGCTACAGTCCATGGGGACACAGAGTCGGACACAACTGAGAAACTAACACTACTGTACTACTGAGCACTGACCTTTCATTCGGCAACACATTTTTGTTAAGTGTCCACTTTGCTGAGTGCTAGAGATGAACATGTGTCTCCTGACTTGGAAGAGGCCAGAAATCTATAAATAAGAGGCGATATGGGAAAGAGGACAGTACCTCAAGTCAGAAGGCAGGTCTAAATCCCAAACAATTTATATGCATCTAAATCAGCCATGGGCTTCCCTGGTGGCTCAGTGGTAAAGAATCCGCCTGCAATGCAGGAGATTTGGGTTCAATCCTTGGGTCATTAAGATCCCCTGGAGAAGGGAACGCAACCCACTCCAGTATTCTTGCCTGGGGAATCCCATGGACAAAGGAGCCTGATAGTTTATAGTCCATGGGATCACAAAGAGTTGGACACAACTGACTGACTAAACAACAACAGCAAAATCAGCCATGGACTAGCCCTGTGACCTTGGGTGGTCATCTCATCTCTCTGGGCCTTTGTTCCACTGAAAATGAGAGAGCTGGAGATGATTGTGAAAGTTCTTTCCACCTAGAATTCCATGAAGCAAAGCTCAGAAAAATGATACAAATAGAGACTTGTGGGGTAAGGTGACTTGAGGTGCCTGAAACATGCCGGAGGAAGTTGCAGAGCAGTCCTCCAGCACAGTTAAACCCTGGATTAGCCATGGCCACCAACTCTTTGGTGAGCAAGGAGATAGCCACGCTCAGGAATCAGAGTGGGCCCATTTCCTGGGGAGCCCTGGCCACTGGGCCCACTGGCAGGTCTGAGTGACAAGCACCCAGGGCCCCAGGAGCCAGGACCCATGCTGGTCGCTCCTTCCTGCAAAGGCCAGTGGCACCTGCCCACCCAGGATCCCACCTCTCTGCTTGGCTGTGCTCCCTCCATCCCCCTTGCCCCACAGTGATTCCCCAGAGACCTGCCCGCCATGGCACCAGAGGGCCCAGTGCTGACCCCAGGCATAGGCAGATGGCACAGAGCCCCTTCTTCCATACGCCCAAGGCCAGGGGGGCAGCACCCAGCCACTTCTCATTGAATGACGACACCCTTCCCTTACCCTGCCTCATCCTGCATGCCACCACTTCCTCACTTGCCCACTCCTGTCAGTCTTCCAAGAAAGAAGTCTTCCCTTTACCCTTTCTTTCCTCTCCCACTCTGCTCCCTCACCTCAGGCCTCATCACAGTCTCTCAGACTCGCTTCACCCCTTTCCAGGGCGCCCCCGGCTACATGCTCCCCACCCCACGTACTCTCCCTGTCCACCCCCTTTCTAAAGTGTGACCTAAACCACGCACCTATGCCCGCAACCCCACCACCTCTGACAGCTACATTAGACACATCTTGAGCCAGCCTGTGAGGCCCCACTTCCCACCTGACCCAGGACCCTGCATGTGGGTCACTGGGAAGATTCTATACCAGACACACCTGTCCCCCCAGCTCCCAGGCCTGTACCTCCTCACTGCCTCCGCCAGCAATGCTGGGGCCTCAGAGGCTCCTTCGTGAAGTGTCCCCTCCCTGCGGTTCCCCCGACCCGTGGGACAGGACATCCTAACTGCCTGTGCTGAGGTTCCCCTCCTCTCCAGCCCCCCAACCTCGACTCTCAGCATGCGCACTTCTTCATGCTCTTTGCTTTATTCCCCTGGATTAAGAGCTATTCCGTGCTTGTCTTAGACGCCCACCTGCCCCTCTGCCCTGCATAAATGACAAGCTCCTGGCGGACGAGGCCAGCATCTTCCCCATCGCTGGATCCCCATGCCGTGTCAACAGGCACACATAAGATCTGCCTGTTCCCCCAGATGATGAGCACAGCCCACTCTCTGGAGATAGCAAGCAGGGGAGAGCTGCCAAGGTGCACCTCAGAGGGTCCTGGTGCTGGCTGCTGCCTGGGGAGCCGGCATCACCAGCTGGGGACAGGTCTTCTCCAGCCAGGAAAGCCTGACTGTGCGTATGTGAGTCACGGTCATGAGGCCACAGAAGCGGAATGAGGGGTGTTCTTGGTTCACACACTGTCACACACACAGATATACCCCAGAGAGGTAGACCATTTCCCACCGAGATGAGCTGAAGTTCCAGGAGAGGGGCAGGAGAGAGGCAGAGATGTTTAGACTCACAGCCCACTTTGGCTCATCCTCTCCAGGGATTATTGTCTGCTTTCTCCATTTCCTCCTGCCTGGAGCAGGGGTGAGGTAGGGAGTGCTCCCAGAAGCGGACACAAGAGGCAGGAAGGCAGGCCGGGAGGTGGAGGATGGGCTATGTGGACCCCAGGCCCTATGAATGGCTGCGGCTCCATTTACCTGCATGGCCAAAAGCCCAGGTCACCTGAGAAGGACGCCAGAGACCAGGGACAGCTGAAGCCTAACGGCAGGCTCGGACCCTGCCCTGCTCAGTCGCACTCCTGTTCGTTCTTCTCCCCTGGGGGTGGCAGGCAGTTCAGGGGAGCAGAGGGAGGCCATGGGCCGCACCCCCATCAGACCCTGCCTTCGTTTCCCAGGGCTGCCTTGACAAGGTGCCACAAGCTGAGTAGCTCAAATGACAAAAATAATTGTCTCCTAGTTCTAGTGGCCAGGAGTCCAAGATCAAGGAGTCAGCAGATGGGTGCCTCTGAGAGTGGCAAGGGAGGCTCTCTTTCAGGACCCCTCCCAACTTCCAGCAGCTTCAGACATTCCTGGCTTGTAGACGGCGCTTTCCCTGTATCTCAATGGACATCTACCTCTAGGTCCAAATTTCCCCTTGTTCCTAAAGACATCAGTCACACTGGCTAAGGACCCTCCCTAACGACCTCATCTAACTCGATTATCTGTTCAGTTCAGTTCAGTTGTGTTCGACTCTTTGCAATCCCATACACTGCAGATTATCAAAGGTACTGTGAATCAGAATTTTGACATCTTTTCAGAAGACAATTCAACACATAACAGAACCCAAGGTGGGAGCTGCTGAAGGTATGGTCATTGTTCCTGCTGAAAGAATAATAACTAAAAAAGAACTGACCCTTGGTGGGCTTACCATGTACCACATACCACTATAAGCATGGTAAGCATGGAATTAGTTTTATTATCTCTACTTCCTGATGAGAAAGCTGAGGCCCAGAGAGGTTAGGGAACTTCCCCAAGGTCACAGAGTTTATGCATTACAAAGCCAGGATTCTAACACAGGTGGTCCCCAGCAGTTGCACTATAATAATTGTATCATACAATGTAAGCATTGCACCAGTTCTGGGTAACACAGATACTATCTCACTATGACATCTTGTTCTAAATCCAGAACCTGGGTGTGGTCAACTCTGGAAATCAGACTGAGCCATGGAGGAAGTTCTCCCAGGGCAGTTGCCCCCTGCACCTGGGCTTAAGTTGCCACTCAATAGAGCGGACAGGCCTGCAGTGGGGGCCATGCAGAGGTGGGAGTTCTGTGCAGGTGTGAAGAACAGGGGGCCGGGGACACATGAAACAGTGGAGCCCACTGCCTCCCTTTCTGGGACCTCACCATCTGCCCCCTAGAAGGGCACAAGACCACACTGTGCTGTAGTGAAAGGGACTTAATGGTTTGTCCAGAAGGCTTTGTATTTAACAGGGAAAAGCTATGGGCAAGAGAGCTGAGCATGAAAACCTGAAATCTGCTGCCTTCAAGCATCCTGGTACGCACTCTGGTACACCATCCCTGGTACACTCACCACAGCCCTGGCCTGGAGCCAGGTCTTCAAGTCCCAGCCTTCTCTGTAACTGCATGTGCTCATCGATGTTGTTACTGTTATTATTACTGTTGTACTAATCGTATTACTCCGGGTTTCTTCCCTGGCTATTCTGGGGACAGCACAGACATTAGCTCATATTACTGTAGTCTTTACTGGGAAGCAGAAAACCACACAGGCTTGGGACTGCCAGCTTCCTCCCTGGCAGAAAGGGGCCCTCGAAGGGTTTTGTTCAGCTCCTAATACGGCCACACTCTCTAACTTCTCTCAGCAAAGTGGCACCAGAGCTGGGCCTCAATTAAGATGAGTAGTTAAAGCGGCCAGAAGTTAAAGTACGCAAGACCCTGGAAAAGTCAGGGCGGCACGGTGGCTGGAGGAGCTAGACATCTCGTTGACTCACCTCCTCTCCCAGTCTGTCTGTGGGATTTCCAGGGGCAGTGGGGAAGGGCAGGGTGTTTTATACAGATTAGTGTACAGCGCTGTGCCATGGAGAGCAACAGCCGCAGGTGGTCACGTGGTGACACTGAGGGTCAGACAGCTGTGGTCACTCATCCAGGCTAACTGTACACAGGTAGGTGGCAGAGCTACCCAGGAGGGCCCATCTCCTTCCAGACCTTGTGACAATGGCTTCCAGGGGGGGCCCACCAACAGCAGGCTTGGTCCCCCTCCTCGGTCTGTTGGGAACCCTGAGAAGTCATCGCACTCCAGAAGAGTCCAAGGGTTGAGTTCGGGAGAGAGGTGAACACACCAATTAATGAGACGGTCCCTCGTCACAGTCTGTCAGGGGCCAGCACAATCTGGATGCACAGACCAGACAGGACTCCCCAACCATGCCTCCTGGGGAGAAACATCAGCGCTGACCTAGAAGACAGGAGATGACACTTCCCTGCACCTCAGAGGGAAGGGACAGGCCCGTTACCAGGGCTGCACTGGCCCTTGGCTCAGGAGCGGGCCACATGAGGCAACAGCTCAACAGGACACTTAGTCTTGAGACCACCAGGGGCCCCAGCCCAGCCCTCCCTGAGTGCCCACCCATCCCACACCCTCACCTGCCACCCAGACTCACTCCATGAGCTTATTAGCACAAACCTTTAGTGCTCAGCTGGCTCTTGGGCTTGTGAATCCTGCTCCTCCACCCCAGCTATAAAACCCATCCCTACCCCACCCCTGGAGAGAAAGGGAAGTAGGGGGAGGCTCCTGATTAAGCAGATGGACTTCTTGGTTCGGACTTCCTGTAGGGAGTTGGGAAGTTTCTCATCTTCCACATCCCCAGTTACAGCCTTGTGGCCCCCAGCATTCTACCCTCTTTTCAAGCTTTCCAGGCACCCAGGACCAACTGGGTCCTGCTCCCATCCTCAGGGAGCTCCCAGTCTGAAGGAGGTGGTAGCGTCTTCTGCCCTCAGGGAGCTCCCAGTCTGGCGGGGACAGATTCAGTCTCTGCTCTCAGGGAGCACTCAGTCTGAAGAAGGAGACATGGTCCTTGTCCTCAGGAGCTCCTAGCCTCAGTGGAGGAAATGCAGCTCCCGCCCTCACTCTCAGTCTGATGGAAGGGCCCCTGCCCACAAGGAGTTCCCTGAGTCTGAAAAAGGCTGGCATGGAGTCCCACAGCAGAAAAGCCCCACGGGACATAGTCCGGCAGTTGGTGGTCCCTGTGCAGTAAGACTCTAGTCCTAGGAGCCTGGCGTCTTCCCGAGGGGATGAGGAAAGTAGATGGCACACGCCCTAAGGAGGGTAGGGTGGGGTTGGCCAGCCGAGTGGGAGAAAGAGGGAGCCATGCTGGGACTCAGGCCTGGTCGCCACCACTCCAGCCCCTGAGCCCCTCGCTCCCTGCCTTGGAGGTGGCAGAAGCAGGGTCCCCAATTCTTATAGGTGCAAACCAAGTCCTGGGAAAGGCCCCAGGCAGCCTCCGGAAGTGGAGGGTCCCTGCTGCTCATTCTCTTCTCCCATTGGTGCCACGCTGGTTCTGGGGGGGTCCCAGGAGCACAGCTGGGGCTCCAACCTCGGAGCAGGAGAGCTGCCCTGAAGCACGGAGCCTGGATGTGAATGTGGGGATCATCTCACACTGCTCACCCTTCACACACAGTGCCCCGCGCACAGGTCTGTGTGGTTGGCAGGGCCGGCACCTGCTCTCCGAGGGAGAGAACGATGGTCAGGGCCAAGTGCACACTGCCCCTCAGGTGGGACCTGTTCCTCCTGGTGCTCCATGCTCTCAGCCGGGCCTGTTCATCTGACCAGAGCCCAGGCTTGTCCTAAGCAGGCGGGGAGCTCTCTGAAGGCAGACGCCAAGCTCCCTCCTCTGGAAGGTGAGGGTTTGGTGGGGCAGGGCAGAGGAGCGGGCCTTCTGTAGGAAGGAAGCCGGGCCCTCCTGCACCCTAGCAAGGGGCCCTTAGATCTCCCAGGTCTTCCTGCTGGTTTCTCTGGAAAGACGGCTCAGGCAGGACCCATAGCATTCTCACACACATGACCCCTTCCCAGGGCTGAACACCCCTGTGGGCGAGAGAACAGGAACAGAGATGCTTTGGGAGTGGAGGTGTTTCTGGGGAGTGATGAGTGTGGGGAGGCCATCATTTCCCCCTTTTGCCTCCCATGCTCAGCCTGGTGGGTGCACAAAGGTTTTTCCAGTAGGCTCTGGGTTGAAGAGTGTGTTTGTGTTTGTGTGTGTGAAAGAGAGAGGGCGTGTGTGTGTGTGTGTGTGTGTGTGTGTGTGTGTGTGTGTGCAAGCATGCACACCCATCTGTCCTGGGGAGCAATAATAGTTAATAAATAAGTGAATGGCAAAAATAGCCTCAAAGGAGCTGACAGGCAGAAGGCCAGAGTGGCCGGGCGTGGGGCCAGCACCCTGAAATGCCAAATGTTAATTTAGCCAAAAAGAAAAAACGTCCATGTCAAAACCACCTCCATTAGCCAGGGTCCGGGGCTGCTGTGGTTTCTGGCTCTGGCGTAGCCCCTTCCTATACATCCTAAGTGAAGCCCAGGCACAGAGGCCCCCTCGCTCAGTATGAGGGTAACAGCTCCAGAGAGAAGGGGCCCCGGCAGGGGCACACAAGGTTATAGACCAGCAGGAAGCCGGCAGGCTGCTGCCCAGCCGTCTTCCAACAGTCCACCCAGCTGGCCAGCCCTGGTGCAGTCCCAAAGGTCCAACCAGCTGGGGGAAGCTCTGGACATCGTCACGTACTCTCACCCTGGGCATGGGCCCTGCCCCATCTAGACACTCACTTGGGGGTGAGGGATTGGGCTCGATGTCCTGGTTGTCACTTGACCTTGGCCAGATCCCTCCAGCGTCTCAGTTGATCTCTCTCAGGCTCTGAGTGATCTCCACCCTGAGGCCTCTGGTGGCCCATGGGTACTTTTGCCTTCTGGGGCAGGTGTGCACGTCTTACTAAGTTACGGAAGGAAGCACATCTGGAAGAAGCAGATGCTTGCCCACTCTCCTTGCTAGTGGTTCTAACCCTTCCAGAATCATCCTCAAGCTTACTTACTGGCCTCTTTAGATAGGATGCTGGTCACATCCCTGCAGTCTTCCTCAGCCACGTGTGTGCGTGCATGCTAGTCACTCAGTCGTGTCTGACTCTCTGTGACCCCCGTGGGCTGTAGCCTGCCAGGCTCCTCTACTCATGAGATTCTCCAGGCAAGAAAATTGGAGTGGGTTGCCATGCCCTTCTCCAGGCGACCTTCCTGATTCAGGAATCGCACTCACGTACGTCTCCTATGTCTCCTGCACTGGGAGGTGGGCTCTTTACTGCTAGCGCCACCTGGGAAGCTCTCCCTCAGCTACAGCTACCTCAAATTCAGGGAGACCTGGTTCAGCCCACCACCCCCCACCCCCANTCTCCCCTCGGGTGTCAGGACCAAGGCGCTTCTGAGCTGTTGCTACCCTGTGGAGCCCGTCAGAGGATGGCCCGGTCCCTCTCAGGCAGCGTGGTGAAGTGGTTACAAGAAAAGGGACTTGGCCAGAGGAAGACTGGGGGCTTGGGCCTGTTAAGTGAACAAACAAACAGCAAAGGAAAACGGCAACCCACTCCAGTATTGCCTGGGAAATCGCACAGGCAAAGGAGCCTGGTGGGCTACAGTCCATGGAGTCAGAAAAGAGTGGGACACGTGGAATTCTCCAGGCAAGAATACTGGAGTGGGTCGTTGTTCCCTTTTCCAGGGCATCTCCCCAACCCAGGGATCTAGTCCAGGCCTCCCACACTGACGGAAGATTCCTTACCATCTGAGCCACCAGGGAAGCCCAAATCACCACACTCGTCCCCAAAATAAAATCTTGAAAATCCACTTAGCAAAAGAATGGCACTTGGGCAGGAGTTACATTTTCCTTTATTTTTCTTGAGAAGAAGGACAAACAACGGAAGTGGCTTTGAAGCAGGATATCTGGGGTACTTCTGAGGATGATGGTGGTTAGGGTGAGCTGGGCTCTAAAGACATCCTAGAGTAAACGCTAAACTGCTCTATCCACTAGATGCGACTCTACAGAAAGACCCCAGATGTGACCTCCAAGAAGTGATGCTGATGTGTACCCAGCCGCCTCCTCCCTTCCTGCCTCTGCTCCACCTATGCCGCCAGAAGCCTGGATATGAAGGAGCCTGACATCCAGACCTCAGCTACCCGGCATTGTGTCCAACCCCTCTTCAGGTCTGCATCCCTCCTGACCCATCCTGAAGACCACTCAGGGGCCCTTCACGGGTGAACATCTGATCCCAGTTGTCCTCTAAACACTTTCACACTATCCCCTCTCACAGCATCGCTGCAGGCTCCGGAAGTGACATATGATTTAATGCCTATCTGAGCCAGACACCCCATGGGAAGGAGGCACCACAAATGAGAAACCACGTGTTCCACAACCACCCAAGACAACTGCTTGAGAGCAGCTGTGCCTTCTACAGCCTCTTTAGGTACTATGGGGTAGACTCAGGCTGGGTTCATATGTGCAAAGAGCACTGGATTTGGAGTCAGGGATCTGTATTTGTGCAGCAGCTCCTAAGCCAACAACTGGCTGTGTGACCTGAATGAGGTCACTCAACCTCTCTCAACCCCTACTTCCTCCTCTTCAACACAACATCAGCAGCACAGGTCTGTAATGATGAGAGCTCTCACATGCATTACTTTGTCTGGGCACCCAGCAACAGATTCTGTCAGTCAGGAACTTTTCAGTTTAGAGAGGGAATGGACTGAGCGAGAGTAAGGCAACTCAGGATCACCCAGCCAGGCCGTGCTCCTGGGCTCCAAAGCCAATGTCTGCACCTTCTTAGCTCATCACCTCCTCAGGGCAGTAGTGAGAAGCAAGTAAGATCACACAAAGTAAAGTCCTTTGTCAGCTACAAAATGCTAATCAAAGGTCAAAGTAATTGAGTCTTTTGGCTGATATTCGAGCCATTGTCTAGGGGACAGAAAGCCATACATTTTTAAGAAGCTGAAATTCAAAACAAATATATATATATATAAAACAAGACAAAAAATACATTTTTTCACATCATCCCACTAGTCCAGAAACAACTGTACTGATGACAAACATATGTCATCAGATAGGAGGGAGGGGCCAGGGTTCTGAGTTTGCCACAGAGTTCTGTCCTTGATGCATTAAAAAAAATATTTATCTGTTTAGTTGGCTGCACTGGGTCTTAGCTGTAGCATGTGGAATTTTTTTTTTTTTTTTTTTTCCAAGCTGTGGCATGCAAACTCTTAGTTGTGGCATGTCGGATCTAGTTCCCTGACCAAGGATCGAACCCAGGTACCCTGCATTGGGAGCAGAGTCTTAGCCACTGAACCACCAGAGAAGTCCCTGTACCTGATGCATTTTTGCCCCAGTAAAGTGATTACTCCCCTCCCTAGTGTTCAAGTCAAACTGGATTAGAATCTCAGTTTCTCCACTCTCAATTTGGATTTTTCCTAGAAAAGGATCCTCAGGCAAAGATTTGAAAGAAGTGGTTTGCCTGGGAGGTGACCCCAGAAAATATTAGAGAATGGAGAAATGAGAAAAAAAAAACAAAACAGGGGAAGAAGAAAAAGAGAAAGGAAAGATGGAAGGAAGATCGGGGAGGGAGGGAGGAAGGGAAGGAGGAAGAAAATAAAGAAGGAAGGAAAAAAAAAAGAAAAATAATTTTCCAGCCTGTACCACTGTGGACAACCAGAGATGTATCTTGCAGGCCTGGGGGCTAACAAGAAGGCTTGTCTCAGTTATACTCCCCCCACACCAGCGTCAAGGGAGCTAGGGTATCTATCTACTAGCACCCAAGACTCACTGGTTGAGAGCTGCTCTGGGGATGGGCACTCCCTCCCCAGCACTTCTGACCTGCCCCACAAGCAAGCAGAGAGGCTCAGGGCCAGAGAAAGCCCTCAGGTGCTGACAGCTGGCAGTCTGGCTGGCAAGAGTGAAAGGTACATGCCCAGGGAATATGGGCAGGCGCCGAACCATCTGCTGTGCTTGCTTACTGAGTGACCTTGGGAAAGTTACTTACCTTCTCTTATCCTATATTCTGCAGCCCTGAAATAGGGATAAGAATGTCTTTCTCTTAGGGTTATACTAAGTGAGGTCATATATGTAAGGGATTAGTTTAGTGCCAAGCTCGCAATAAAAACTCAATATATAGTCATTGTTTTTAATCGGCATTCTATAAAGTCTTCCTCCTTTTAGATAGTAGGAAACAAAGCAAACTGGGGAACTCTGTTTGGCCCCAGGATGCTCTGAATAGCCCATCATTACTTTCTTGTAGGCAGCCAGGCCCTCAGCAAATGAACCCGCTCCCCCACCAAAGGTCATAATACAGAGCCCAACAGGCTCCAACGTCTAATGACAACAGAAAACCCTTAAAGGAAACTGAAACTAGATAAAGGAGGCATATCCCCGATCCCTTCCAGTCCCATCATTTTACTTTATAAAGAATTCTGGATGCTGCTCGGTCTCCTTTTTGAGGTAGAAGAGTCCCCAAACAAGCGCCCACATCTAGATGACCTTGCCTAGGCCTATCCCTGAGGCAGGGGGCTGGACGCTGAGATCCTTCCAGCCTCTGAAGCAGTGTATCCCAAAGTGAGTTCCAACATACCCTAATGCCTCTGTTATGCTCCTTCAAAAACTGGCTCTGGGGTCAAATATGTCTGATGATGGCTTCATGCAAAAACTCCCTCTTGGCAAATTCTATGGCATATTAATATAGGAAAAGCTTTAAAGTTCTACAATAAGAATCAAGCCAATATTTCCTAAACTTACCTGACACAGGACTGAATGTGTGTGCGTGAAACATCGAGCAACATCCCTCCAAAGGACAGTTAGTGGGAGCGTCTGGGCTAAAGGCAATGCTAAGGGCTGGGGCTCAGGCTGAGTCATCTTTGGACCCTCGTGGCCTAGCACAGTGCCTGGTACACAGTAGGCACCTAATAAATGGTTGTTGTCTGAATGAATGGGGAGAAGGCTGAAAGAATGACTTAATAATGGCTTTCAAATCCGTGAAGGGATATAGTACCGGCACTGCCAGGCAACAGCTCTCTGTTTCCAAGAAGACACACGTTCTAAATTGCAGCAGGAGGTACTCTGGAAGCCCTGCTCGGAGTTTAGGATAACAATCCACCAAAATAGGCTCCAAGCCGAGCCGCATCGCTTCCTTCTGTGGAGGTGTTGGTCTAGCACTTCAGAACAGCCGAGAGTCTGCGTGCAGCCATCCACCCACCCCACCACCCGTTCATTCATTCATTCAAACCCTCTCTGAACACCTACTATGTGTCATGTACCAAGGTCCCTCAGGACCCCTTCCAAGAGCCAAGTGGGACTATGGCAACCTGTGAGACAACCCCCAGGAAGCCCCTAAGGAGACGGAAGAGGAGGCCACCCAGTGTGAGATCAGGAAGCCTCAAAGCCCAGAAGCAAGAGCCGATAACCCTCCCAGAGCAAGAAGTGTGCGTATGTGTATGTGGTGCGGGGAAGAGTGTCCAGGCTGACACATGAGGCAGGCCCAAAGAATAAAGCCACTACTGTCTCCCAGTGTTTGCTTGTTTACCCCCCTCTTCTTGTGACTATATCCCATTGTTCCAGACAGCATCCCTGCCCCCACTTTCAAGCTCTTCCCCTCCACACACTCATGGCTCCAATCTCCTCTTCCTTGCCTGACATCCTACTGTTCCTCCTTCAAACCATCTCCTAGTTCCTGACCTCTTGCTTACCCCTGATCTCACTTTCCACATTCTGTACCATCCCTTCTGGACCTGCAAGTCTGCAGTGATTTTGTGACTTTTAAACAGAGACCAAGTTACGCATGACGACGGACATCCCAAAAGATTCAGCAGGCATTCATGCTGTAGCAAGACACGAAACCATAAAATTCAAGGGTTGGATGTGAATTGAATGGTTATCTTGGCCAATGATCCCAAACCTAAGAGTTGGTCATCGAGATCAGCTAGAGAGCTTTGAAAACTAGATCCAAGCTGGCAGAAAATATAGATCCCTTCCTGGGACCCACCCCAGACCTTCAGAAGCAGAGTCTTCCATTTCCTCAGTCCAGTCTCCCCTTGAACACCTCCACTGACACAGCTGGCTACTCCAGGGGGCTTTTGGTGTAATGACTACAACCCCAAAGGCTGGAAAGTATCTTCTACCTGGAGAAGGAAATGGTAACCCACTCCAGTATTCTTGCCTGGAGAATGTCAAGGACAGAGGAGTCTGGCGGGCTACAGTCAAAAGGGTCCCAAAGAATCACACACGACTGAAGCAATTTAGCATGCACACAACTGAAGCTGAAATCTGTCTACTGTTTTTACCCATTTACCCCAACTCTGCCTTTGGGAGCAACCAAAAATAAGTTCAGTCCCTCTTCTAACATCTGATAACAGGGATCCCAGCAATAAATAACACTTTGCTCATGTTTCTACTTTCTTACCTTGCCACAGTCTGCTGTCCTCCCAGCTAAACATCTCCCACTCTTTCAAATGTTCTCTCAGAAGTCAAGGTTTCCAATCCCCTGACCAAACTAGTACCCTCCCTAAATTCTAGAATCAAACATAGAATCTCAGATGCGGCCTCAGTCTTCCTATCAACCAGATATGCCCACAAGCCTAACCAAGACCCTGCTGGCCTTTTCCAACAGCTAGACCAAAATGCTGCTGCTTCCCATGAAGCTCATGGTCTATTAACTAGAAACTCTCAGATTTTGTTCATGATGTTGAAAGAGAGTTCTTCCCTGTCCTGGATTTGAATGTTATCTGGAGAAAAGAGGTGGGTGGGAGGGGAGTGTGGGGAGTAGAGCTTTCCAGTTATCTTCATGGATTTTTGCGTTTGGGAGAGAAAATCAACACTGACCTGCCTTCCACTAGCAAGCTCCCCCTACCTGATAGGCATGGAGGAAAGAAGGATATGCTCAAGTATAACTTACGTAACTGCACCCAAAGAATTTCTGGGCCACAGTCACATGGGACTCCAAGAGAAAATTGTTTCTATTCCCAACACAGAGGATGCTCCTGGGAAGTAAATGACCACTGGCCAGATCTACCACAAGATAAATAAAGTTAAGAGAGGTGCCAAGCAGGCCGCCATGACTGAAAGTCATCCAGCAAGAGGCCGTATACTCGCAGAGAGGCTCTCACCTCCCTCTCCCAACACACACCCCTCCCTTGGCTGGGCCCAAGTGGGTGCTCCACAGCCCTACACCCTCTGATAGAGTGACCGTGGCCAGGGCCTGTCTGCACAGGACAGCTTCTGCCCAGGCCTTTTACACTGATTTTCAAAACTCTTCTGTGAGGCTGGGCAGGTTTTGGTGCTGGGGTTTAATACGTCATCTGTGTCCTCTTTATAGACAGACATGAGCACACTGTCCTGTCCTCCCCAGCACACAGACCTCATGCTCTTGCTCCAGATTAAAACTTAGATAGAATTATTAACAGTCAACATTCCCAAAGTACAGCAGCTGACCGTTCTGCTCCTTGGCCAGGCCTCTGCCATTCCTGAAGTCCTCCCCACAGGCATCGAGACACCCCTGTCTAGATGTGCCTAGACGACCTCCTATCTAGAAGCCTTGCTTGACCCCCACCCTGAGGCTTCTGCCCCCTCCAAGCACCCCTCCTTCCCATTGCAGAGATAAGGAGGCCACATAATCGAAAACAATTAGCAAATACAATTAGCACTGAGGCAAAACAAACAGACCCTCCCTGGCTACAAACTCAGAGCCAGCGCCCCCACCCCAGCCTACCGTTGCTGCCGGGGATCACTATGGCCAGATCCCTCCCGTCCTGAAATGTGGGTGATGGGGAAAGTAACTGGTGGTAGAGGACCCCTGGTGTCATGTTGAAAGTGTGTGTCCTTCTCCACATCACCCAGCAAGCAGGGAGGCAGCGGCAGCCAGCAGGGCACACAGGGCAGACACGGTACCCACCACACAGGCCTCTGGGCCGAGTTCCGGAGCGAGGTGGCAGCTTGGGCCTCACGGATGGCTGAGTGAGAGGGCAGCTCGGGCTTTTGAAAGGGAATGGGGAGACTCCATGGGGGCAAGGGAACTGACCACTCAAGACTAGCCCCCAGGTTCGTTATGGAAAGTAGGGGCATGTGCATCCAGGGTACTTCCCTGGCGACGCAGAGGGCAAGGTGAGAAGGTCGATCAAGGCCCAGAATCAAAAATGCAAACAGCCACAGGAAGTCAGCCACGAACAAAGAATAAACAGGACAGAGTTGTGATGATTTCCTTTCAAAGTCAACACAAAGGCTTCCCTCAGCCCATCTCCATAACCCAGGCCAGCACACACAACAGATACACACACACAAACACACACGTGCACACAAATGTTCACGAACATGCACATACATACTAGAGCCTGCCCACATGACAGACAGACACCCACCCTTCAGCCACAGTAATCATTTCTTGGTCTGCTTCCCCACCCCCATCCAGCCCAAGTACAGACACTCACATGTGCTCACGGTCACAGAACATCACCCACATAGCGCAACTGCCATTCTGATCACTGGAACAACTGCTGACAGTTGTGGGTTAAGACAGGCACAAAGGAGGAAAGGCAGAAAACCACTGAGTTTCTTCAAAAGGGACAGAGGGAAGCAAGGAAGGAGCTTAAGACAGGCTGGGTAGGGATGGGTCAGCCCACACCACAAGGGCAACCTCTGACAGCTCTCCCAGGCTCACAGGGACCCACACGGGGTCAGAATCTTCTTTTCAGAAACTGTATCAGGTGGGTTTAATGCTGCTGCAGACTAATAATACCCCACATCTGAACAGGACTCTCTACTTTTCAAAGCACTCTTCCATCCATAATCACCTCCTAGTAACACTGGACAAGCAGGGACACTCATCTCCTTTGCCAAATGACTGTCCATCCCAATAAGACCCAAATACGTTTTCTCCAAAATAATCTCTAATAGCTAAGCACATGTAATAGTTGTGTGAGCATACTTGTTTGTGTGTGAGTGCATGCAGAGGCTGTATGTAGCAGAGTGGGAAACAGTCAAACAAAAATGAGGTTGCCATGGCAACAGGCTCCGGCATCATTGCAGCCTATTAACACAAGTGAGGAATGTGTTTGGCAGATGCTTGAGTGTTATTTATGGTATGGGTGTAGCAGAGGGACTTCTAACAGGCAAAGAAGGAAAAAAAAAACAACCCATGACGCTCCTACTGTATCCCACCAAGGAGACGACAGTGAGAGGAGCACAGAAGGCGAGGCTGAGAGGCTGCAAAGCAGGGAGTGAGACGGGGAGGCAGAAAAGCAGGCAAGCAGAGGGAAGAAGAGCAACAGGGGACTGGAGGAGGAGGAAAGTGAGGGGAAGTGGAGAAAAAGAGCAGGATGGTGGGGGGTAGGGTGGGGGTGAATACCAGGGGAAGAGCTGGAGCAGGGGATACAGCAAAAGGAAGAAACATCATCCCCCCGAAAGGGCTGCCCCACCTTGCCTCTCAGTTTCCTCTTGAGTAAAAACCATCAGGAGGCATCAGATGAGATACAAAATGTTTCTTCCTTCCAACGGAGCAAAGCGCAGAGCCCAAGACAGAAGAGGGACAGGGAAAGAATAAAATACTGAGATCAGATACTGATGTTGAAGATCTGAGCTGTGGGGAAGCTGGCAAGCGGACCAGTCTCTCATGAGAACTGAAAAAATGCCAACAGATTCCTGAGGGCCTACTCTGTGTCCAAGGTCACGGAGGCAAATTCCCAAAGCCCCAGTATTAAAAACCACACATTGCTGGCCCATTTACCTGGATGTGTATCTTCATTAAAGATAAGAACAAGGCATCTAACGGAGGCCATTCTCCAACACCTGCCACTCTGGGGTAACCTGAGGCAGAGGGTAATGCTTGATTGTCTCACTAATATTTCCCACCGTCCAATAAGATTTGCTCAAGAAACACAAAGTTTATATCAGACATAATTAGAAAGGCAAATTAAATACAAACCAAAAAAAGATACAGTTTTGTCTTAAGTCAACTAGAAAGGATGCTTGCATTCTGATTATCATGGACCATTTCTAACGAGCTCTGCTATACTCAGCACAGCAGGTCATAAGAAGTTAAGTGCAAATGTATGCAAGAGCCTACAGACAGGGGAAGGTCTGAAGACCACAATTGGATAGAAGAAGCATGAGTTGGGAGGTGTGGAGCTGGGGAAAGAAGGGAGAGAGACTGGGCTGAAGAACTAGATGGGGAAGTCAGTCAGCCAACTCTGCTGCTGCAGTGGCATCTTCATGTTAAGATGGAGATGGAACACCCCAGGTCCAGCACTGCCATCCTGGGATCTGACTCCAGTCTCCTAAAATCACTCACCTTGGATTGCCTAGGGCTGTAATCAAGCCCTGAGTCCCAACTCTGGTTTCAGTAAATACTCTGAATGATCCTGGAAACCTCTGTTGCTCCATGTGGATGCCATGCCTGTCTTTCTGCAGAAAAGCCATACCCACCCAAGCAACCTGCCTCCCATTCAAGCCAGGAACAACCATCAAAGATAAAATACTCATATGCTAGCTTGTGTCCCCAGCTTAACTTTTTAAAAATCAGTTCTCAGTAGGTTTTTCTCTTAAGTTTAAAGATGATCTCTAAAGATTTTTTTCCTTCTGATTCCAGATCAGAAAAACTTCTTTAGCATCAACAACCACAATTACTTCACTCATTGGAATATAACCAGTTAAGCAATTATGAAATCCCTATATATTCTACACAGTGCTAGATAAGGCAGAGATGGTAGAGAAGGAAAAACATATACACTTCAGGAATTCTGCATCCAAGGGACTTACATTGGATTGGGAGTAAAACTAGGGGCACTCGAGAATAAGTAAGTGCCCCACCCTGTGGCTCTGACTCTGTTGTTGGCCATGCAGAAGAGGCAGAGGCTGGCATGGCTGGAATGGAAAGAGGGCTCCTTGCAGAGGTGAGGCTTGGCACAGAGGGGGTTGAACTGGAAGGGGCATGCATTATCCTCTCATTTGCTAGACAAGGAACCTAGCGCCCAGACGGGCTGCAGATCCCCTCCTTCCCTGTCACAGAGTGCCTTGGGGGTACACCTAGAGCCTAGCACCATGAAGCCCACACTGGCACTATTTTGAGAAAGCCAGGGGCTACAGGAGAGCCCCTCAAAAAACACGCAGTCCTCAATAGGATTGAAGTCCAAGAAAAGGCACTAAAAGTGGGGAGGCAACGACCGGAATTCAGTTAGTTAAGAAGTTCTATAGAAGAAGCAGATGCCCAGAGAGAGGCAGGGGGTGCAGTAGGATCTACGGTCAAGAGACTAGACTGCAGCAAGGGCCCGTTTGACTCTCACAGCCAAGCTGCAGCACAACCAAGTAGGCTGAGCAGGGGCCAGTGGCCAAGGCCCACGGCGCCACAGACAAGGGCGCTGCTAAGGGGAGAAGGTGTGCATGTCAAAAGAGCCAGTCTCATCAAGGTCACCATGGCAAGCATGCCTTCCTCTCATAAGTCTTCAGAGGAATCACCAGTTAACCAGGCAGAAGTTTTATTTCCTCCTGATCCCATCATTCAAGGCTCACCTAACTCATCCCAGGAGTGATAAAAAGCTCCCGCCACAAGTAATAACCAGGAGCACCCACATGAAGGGGTCCTGACATATGACACTAGCTTCCTGCTCAGGCCAGGAGAGGACTGTCACCACCCACAAAGGTTGCTTCCCACTTTTGCTGTAGGCAGCTTGTGGGCACTTTCACAAAGGAAAGTGTCATTTGTCAGTCTTCCCTCGATTTCAGGTATATTTCCAGCTTTCAAACCCCCAGTCTCAGGCAACTGGCAGGGTTACCCTTTTTCCTCCCTAAAACTAGGCAAGGAGTTCCTAGGGTTTCCCCTCATCAATCCTCCATCCAGGACTCAACTGACTCACTACATCCAGGACTCACTACAAACTATCAGTGGCTCTCCCCAGGGAGAGGTTGGAGAGGGATTAGAGGGTTCCAGTCTCTTCAGTCGGGGGCCATACATTCAGGGACACAGGAAGAGAAGGGGACCTCTCCAAAGAATTTTCTCCTCCAACCCGCCTTCCTCATTAGCATCCCTACAATAACGGATAGGGTCTGGTGTGTCTTCTATCAGCGGGAACATTACATAGAAGAGCACCCTTTTTGTAAAGGAAGATGCTGGGGCTCAGAGTGGGAGGTCAGAGGCTAGAAGACACCACAGCGGACTGAGCCATGTCTCTCTGGATCTTCTCACCAGTTTAAAGGATGACAGTGGGATGCCTCTCTTTGGAGTCAGGCCAAGGCCTGCACACCCTACTATCCAGTCCCTGTGCCCAGGTGGGCCCCTACCTGCTTGAGCAGGAACTGATCCTGGGCGTTGGTGCGCAGGGCGATGGCCAGGTGGAGGGCGGACAGGAGCACCCCGCTGAGTACCGCAGCCCGCATGCGCACGGGCAGGAGCGTGTAGATCGTATAGATGAAAAACACAGTCCACCAGATGCCCTCGGAGGCACTGCGCGGCTGGGGCAGCAGCAGGCCCACCACCTGGACGGCCAGCACCACGGCGATAAGCGCGTAGCAGGCCAGGCCCATGTGGTCCTGGTGGAAGGCGGCACGGTTGCAGAGCACGGCCATAACGAGGATCACACCCACGGCGGCCGCTAGGACGGCCAGGTAGGGCAGCTGCAGCGGGGGCCGTGCCGCGTGGAAGGCCAACATGACTAGGCACACGAGCACCAGTACAGCCATGAGCATCGTGAGGCTGCTCTGGTTCAGACGGAAGAAGTAGCGCTGGTACAGCCGCTCCAGCTTGTCCGATGGGAACTTCTTCGAGCGGAATATCTGCAGCAGTGCCAGGCAGCAGGCGCCCAGCGACAGCACCGCGCCAGGCCCCGCGCCCGAGCCTGCCGAGCTGCCCCCGTCCCCGGACCCTTCGTCTTCCTCGACGGCGCCGGCCTCCAGATCTTCGGCCGCGCGGCCCTTGCCGCGCCGCTCCTCCAGGCCTAGCTCCACCGAACGGGGGCGCACCTCTGTTCCTCCCGCTGCGGCGGCCGCAGCCGCCGAACCGCCGCCGCTGCCCGCAGGGGGCGCCCGGGTGCTGCCCCCGCCGGCCGCGCCCCGCCGCTGCCGCCGGCTGCCGCGACCGCAGTCGTCGCCGCCGCGCTCCTGCCAGGCCGACTTGGAACGGAAGCTGAAGCCGAAGCCCCCAGCCAGGGGGTCATCGCCANCCTGCGCCCCCTCCCTCCCTGGCGCCTGGAGCCGCATCCAGCCCGCGGTCCCTTCGCCCGACCTGGGTGGCATGCGGTCCTCCCTCGCCCCTTGCTTGGGTTCCTACGCCCCTAGTCCTAGCTCCCCTCTTTTGTATCCCCCTTTAATCCCCCATCCCCCCATTCAACCCAACTTCAGCCCCCGCGCTGCGCCCCCCTTCCCTGGCCCGGCTCGATTGGCCGCTTCCTGAGCTGTCAGACTTGAGTCCGGCGCTCTTATTGGGCGATTCTCTGGCCGGGCGGCTGTGCCAAAGGAGGGCGCACCGGGCCGGGGGCGCCCAGGCAGCGACTGCCACAGGGAGCCGAAGACCAGAGTCCCTGGAGGGCCAGAGGGGCCCAAGAGCCAGACCCGGAAATGGACGGGAGAGATGGAGATTGAGGATCTCTGAGGCCCAGGAAGACAACAGTTACGGGAAAGATGGAGATGCAGTTGGTGAGGCCGATGCAACCAGGGCTGGGCGGACAGGAATGCTTTGGTGGATAGTTAAACCGAGCAAGAACCCCACAGACAGTATTACGAACACCTGGCGTTTGTGAAGAGCTCTCTTTGCTCGTTCATATGTTGTTGCTATTATTATTATTATTATTGAAATCTAATTTGATTCCCCTCAATAACCCTGGATTGTGACAGGGAGCAGTGCCCAGGTGATTATTCCCAGTTTACAGGTGCAGAAACTAGAGCTTCAGAGCTTAATTAATTTGCCATGGGCTGCACAGTTCTCTTGACTTGCAACGGAAAGATCTTTCGTCAGCTCCAGGCTGGCTCCTTACCTAGCAAGGTGTTTTCAGGAAGGATAGGCACCAGAGCAAGGTGGAGATGCCCCGCTGGAGGGGGACCAGAAGCTCCTACACAGCGATTAAGAGGCAGGAGTGGAGAGGAATTTTGTTTGGGTTAAAGGACCTAGGCCTGTGGAATGAGGTACCTATCCAATTCTTCTTCCCCCAAGCAGTCCTGCTGGAAGTTCCCGCAGCCTAAACTCTGGACCGGTGGGGAACAGTCACCTCTAATCCCAAGAGGGAGAAAACCTTCACTTTCTTCCTCCAGCTCCCCCTGTGGAGCTTCTGACAAAGAGACTAGAGGCCTGAGTGAGCCTTTCATCCTTTCTGTATTGGTCCTCTCTTTGGAAATTGGAAGATAAACCTTCCCAGAGTTGCAAATTGGGAGAAGAACCATTCCAACAGATCTGAATAAACTAACTCTAGAGTATTCCAGCGTTTGAGTAATCAATCCCTGATTAGGGAAGTCTTAAAAAGCCTGAAGCCTGAATTTAGCCAACAAACATTCATAGAGCACCCTCTATGTGTAAAGCACTGTGCTAGGTGCTTCAGGGACGGAGAGGTTACCCACCTCTGGTTACAGTCAGGGAGGTTCAGAACACAATTCAGTCAGTGTTCAACAGAGGACCAGAGAGTGTTTTGGGGGGTTGGAGAGACAAAGCATTAATTCCTACTGAAGCGATTTAGCAGCAGCAGCAGGCACCAAAAAGAGGCTGAATCTGGAACCAGCAGAATAGGAGTCAAGAGGAAAAGAGAATGGACTGATATTAAGCCACAACAATATATCTGTGAATCTTATTGTCATATAACCCTTTTGAGGAAAATGTCATTTTCCCCACTATAGATATGGGAAAACCAAAACAGAGAATCAAAGTTTGCCCAGTTTGTAGCAGAATGGAACCTAGGTTCAGTCTACTTGTACTCTACCACACAGCTATGTAGCAAATATGATATAAGAACACCCAGACTGGCAGCTGCATGGACAGAAACCAGATGACCTGAGGTATTAAGGTGGTTGGGTTCCATCTTTGATCTCCGTCTCATTCCCTAAGCTCTCCCTAAGTCATTCCTTTCCATTTTATTCACAAATTTTATATAACCATCATCTTATAACAAAAACTATGTATGATTAAATGTGGGGAAACTGGAAAAAAGAAAGATAAAAGAAAGCACTTATAAATTACAACACCTGGCAAGAACCATTAACATCTTAATTTTTCTCTTAACAAAAAACAGGACTTTCTACAAAGAGTTGTAGAATCTGCTTTTTTTCTACTTAGCAAAATATGTGGATTTTTTTTTTATACCAATAAGCATCCATCTACAATACCATTTTATTGTCTGAGCAGGATTCCATTGCATGAATATAGCAAAATTTATTTAACCAGTCTCCTACTGTTGGACATTTTTCACTGTCATAGCAGTTTATAAAAAGTTTCCACTCTTTTACTGTTTATAACAATGAGCATTTTGTAGATAAATCTTCACACACATCTTTAATTGTATCCTTAGGAGAAATTCCTACAAGTAGTATTGCTGAGCCAAAAGATAAACATCTTTTCACTAAGGTATTTCTGAAATCTGAATCTTAAGTCCCTGCCTCCCCTTCTCAGTTCTAGTCTTACCCCTGTCCACTGGAGAAATCCCTGTGGATGTTCCTTGGTATCCACCAACACCCTAGATTCATTTTGTCTAAAACTAAGGTCATCACCCAAGAAGCTTTGTCCTCCCTCTGTTTTCTTGACCCTGGTGGAATTACCATCTGCCCAAATCCTGGATCTTAGACCAGGGAGCCCTCTTGTCCTGATTCCCAGAGTCCTGCAACCATAGCCATGTCTTTTCACATCTGTCTCTTCCACATTCTCTGGCTACTACCTTTGCCCAGGTCCTCCCTTCTCCTTGCCTGGCCAGTTACCAACTCTCCCTTTTTGCCATCCAGTCTGTCCTCCATTTTGTTCCCATCTGATCATACATGTCACACCCGACTGCAAACTGTCCAAAAAACTTCCTCTTCTTACCCGCCAGCTTTCAGTATCCACCACTTTCCCATATCATCTAGCCACCCCTACAGGATTCTTTAAACCTCTGCAGAGATCACTCTTCACATACACCCCCAGCACAACCAAATTTATAGCACCTCTGCTATGCCTCTCTAAAGCCTCTTCTCTCCCGCGCTCCCAACCTCAGGCTAGGCACTCCCTCCTCCCAGCACACCTTGCTTTTCTCTTTTATTGCACTTGTCACTTTGTATTGTCTTGACTTGTTTTCAGAACTGTTTCCACAGTCTGTTGAACTCCTTGAGGGCAGAATTGGTATCTTTCTCATTCTTGTACCCGGTACCTGGCATATAGGAGGTACCCCTTAGCTGTTTGTTGGATAAACAAGAGGCACATCTGGGGAATAGTGATGAGAATGGAGTCTGAGGGGTGGGGTGGGGTGCAGGGAGTGACTGGCAACCGTGCGTGAAGATGGAAAAGTGGGTTGGGCTCTTTAATACTCTGTTGGAGGAGCATAGGCTTCAGTTTAAAAACAGGGAAGAGTGACTGAATTGGGGGAAAGAGGTTGGGCTGTTATGTTTTGGGAGGCAGACTCTGGCAATGATGTAACTAGCTTGGAAAAGCAAGATTTAAAAGCAGAGAGGACTAGTCAGGAAGCTATGTCAGAGGAGGTATAGATGGAGCCCAGAAGTGACATGCAATGGGAATGATGCCTTTGGCTGGAGGACGGCTGTGAAGGGCTGACAAGGAAACCCAGGGGTTGTCTACCACCCTGACCGGGCCTGATCTCTTCTGATCTCAGAAGCTAAGCAGCATCAGGCCTGGTTGGTACTTGGATGGGAAACCCAGGGGTCAACCACGGTGTAGAGGAGGAGTTCGAAAGGTCAGATGAAAACCGAGAAGGGTCGGGGGTCACAAGGTTTTGCGTACAATGGGTCTTAGTTGCGGCTCGCAGCCCTCGGGCTCTTTGTTGTTGCTGTGAGCGACCTTTCTCTAGTTTTGGTAATGGGGGCTACTTATTGCAGATGGGTTCTCTTGTGGAGCGCAGGCTGTAGGGCACACTGGCTTGCTCAGCAGTTGCAGCTCTTGGGTCTAGAGTGCAGTCTCTAGTAGTTGTGGTGGGCAGATTTGGTTGCCTTGCAGCAGGTGAGATCTTCCCCGACCAGGGATCAAACCCATGTCCCCTGAGTTGGCAGGCAGATTCTTAACCAATGGACTACTCAGGAAATCCTGAAAGGCGGAGGAGTTGAAGAGCACCTCAGGATGGGCACCTGGCTGCTGTCATCAGATAGGAGCTGACCCAAGGACCACTCGGGGCTCTGTCTGAAGGGAGCACTTGGTTTGCAAGGACAGGTGCCTATGCACTTCAGGGCCCAGCAGGCCCTTGGGGAGATCTGCAGACCCTTTTTCCAGCCATCTGCCCCTTGTACCTCAGTTACCCTTCAGGACTTCATTCTTCATTTCCCACAGACTTCTTTTTAAAAGAATAGTTGTATTTTGGAAATTAAAATACTAATATTTTAGAATGTTTAGAAATATTTGTAGAAGTGAGTCTCAGTAATACTTTTGTACCTAAAAATACCTTCCTTCCTCACAGTGCTTCCTCACAGTGGGATAGTGTAAGCACTATCTCACCATTAAATAGTCATGCTTTGGGATGACAATCATNTGTAACTAGCTTGGAAAAGCAAGATTTAAAAGCAGAGAGGACTAGTCAGGAAGCTATGTCAGAGGAGGTATAGATGGAGCCCAGAAGTGACATGCAATGGGAATGATGCCTTTGGCTGGAGGACGGCTGTGAAGGGCTGACAAGGAAACCCAGGGGTTGTCTACCACCCTGACCGGGCCTGATCTCTTCTGATCTCAGAAGCTAAGCAGCATCAGGCCTGGTTGGTACTTGGATGGGAAACCCAGGGGTCAACCACGGTGTAGAGGAGGAGTTCGAAAGGTCAGATGAAAACCGAGAAGGGTCGGGGTCACAAGGTTTTGCGTACAATGGGTCTTAGTTGCGGCTCGCAGCCCTCGGGCTCTTTGTTGTTGCTGTGAGCGACCTTTCTCTAGTTTTGGTAATGGGGGCTACTTATTGCAGATGGGTTCTCTTGTGGAGCGCAGGCTGTAGGGCACACTGGCTTGCTCAGCAGTTGCAGCTCTTGGGTCTAGAGTGCAGTCTCTAGTAGTTGTGGTGGGCAGATTTGGTTGCCTTGCAGCAGGTGAGATCTTCCCCGACCAGGGATCAAACCCATGTCCCCTGAGTTGGCAGGCAGATTCTTAACCAATGGACTACTCAGGAAATCCTGAAAGGCGGAGGAGTTGAAGAGCACCTCAGGATGGGCACCTGGCTGCTGTCATCAGATAGGAGCTGACCCAAGGACCACTCGGGGCTCTGTCTGAAGGGAGCACTTGGTTTGCAAGGACAGGTGCCTATGCACTTCAGGGCCCAGCAGGCCCTTGGGGAGATCTGCAGACCCTTTTTCCAGCCATCTGCCCCTTGTACCTCAGTTACCCTTCAGGACTTCATTCTTCATTTCCCACAGACTTCTTTTTAAAAGAATAGTTGTATTTTGGAAATTAAAATACTAATATTTTAGAATGTTTAGAAATATTTGTAGAAGTGAGTCTCAGTAATACTTTTGTACCTAAAAATACCTTCCTTCCTCACAGTGCTTCCTCACAGTGGGATAGTGTAAGCACTATCTCACCATTAAATAGTCATGCTTTGGGATGACAATCATTCCCTAAAAGTGAATGCAGAAAATCTAGGGACAGAAAGTAGATTAGTATTTGTTTAGGCCTAGAAAAGAGGAGGAATGGGAAGTGATGGCTAATAGGTAAATAATTTCTTTGGAGGGTGGAGTCATGAATTAGATTATGGTGATGTTTGCACAACTTGACAAATATACTGAAAGTCATTGAATTGCACTTTAACCCAACTGGGTGAACTTTGTGGTATATAAATTAAGAAAGTAGTTGAGGGGCTTCCCTGATGGCTCATGGATAAAGAATCTGCCTACCAATGCAGAAGACATGGGTTCGACCCTGATCTGAAAAGATCCCACATGCCTCAGGGCAGCTAAACCGTTGCACCACAACTACTGAGCCTGTGCCCTAGTTGGGAGCTGCAGTTACTGAGCCCACGTTCCACTAGTACTGACTGACGTTCAAGTGCCCTGGAGCCCATGCTCCTCAACAGGAGAAGCCACTAAAATAAGAAGCCTGCACACTGCAACTAGAGAGTAGCCTCCTGCTTACTACAACTAGAGAAAAAGCCTGCAATGAAGACCCAGCACAACTAAAAAAATCCGGTTGAAAAATTTATTGCAGATACTTCTGGAAGATTGAAGGATTTATGCCAGGACTGCCAGTCATTATTGTTAGTGTAGATAAGTTTACTCAGGCTTTTCCCTCTAATGCCAAAACAAGTTTTTCTCACTGAGAGAAAGGATGCTTGCTCTTTAGGAGCAGGAATGGGTTAGGGAGAGGAACAAGAGAACACTTGAGACCACTAAGCAGCTCCAAGGCAAATGGAAGCAGAAGAGGGCATGGGCCCGGGAGCAGGAAGGAGGAGTGCAGAAATGACAGCCAGTTAGGAGTTGGAGGTTAAAAATAAACTTCCCCTACTGCCTGGGAGAGTCCTAAGAGGTCTTCACAAGGAAATAAAGAACTCTAAGAACCCTAGGTTTTCTCAAGGGTGGAAGAATCTTAAAGATCATCTAATTCCCCAGTTCGGTCCCTGGGTCAGGAAGATTCCCTGGAGGAGGAAATAGCAACCCATCCCAGTATTCTTGCCTGGAGAATTCCACGGACAGGCTGCAGTCCATGGGGTCACGAAGAGTCAAACACTACTGAGCAGCTAACACACAATTCCCCAAAGGTATGTCACCCTCTGGATATTTGCATTTTGAGAGCAAGCCCTATGCCTAAAACTAGATGACTTACCTTTCCTTTGAGGAACTAACTTTTATCCCCAAGTTAGAGAGTAGCTAACAGGATGGAACATTGTGTGTCTGGAGGTATGTCATCCGTGGAGGCTTGGGGCCCCGTGTCTTTGCCACTGGGCACAGATGGCTGAGGTTCCTGGGAGCCACCCTCCACCCTAACCTGTCCCCCACAAGGAGTTCTGAGGAGGAACCAAGGACCTCTGACTTCCTTAGCTTGGAAATTGGGGACGGTGGTTTGCAATCGGCCATAGGGAATTGGGCCATAGATTTTTCCAGACTCTACAGTTACCTCCAGACCTCTGGGCCTCAGGGAACAGGAAATATTCAAAGAGCTCAGATTGTAGCTGAGGTGGAAATGGCTGATAATAGCTCGATCTGCCACTCTCGCAGGTGTTGACATTTGCATTTTAATGGAGGCGGTTAATGCCTTCAGCTGAAGGAGTGACTAATATATTCTTCCAACTGCTGCTGGAGGTAATGGGAGACCCTTTGTGGCCCAGCGCCTTTTAATGCCCTCTAGTCACAATACTAGATTACTCCTGATGTGTGGCTGCCAACCCTTTGGATTCTAATATCCATATTCCATGCTTTATCTTTGATCCTGTTCTTGATTTTGCTTTCTTGCACTTTCTTCTGAATCTCATTTTCCTAAAAGTATGGGAACTTTATGAGCCTTATGAGCCACTTATTCTTTCAACATTCATAAACTATTCATTTCAAGCAGAAAACTTGTGCTGGACACAGTTGAGTGGCGGGAGCCCAAGAAGTACGCCAGCAAAATGCCATCCCCAAGAAGTCGGAGGTGAGAAAGTCACAGAAAGCTAGAAAACAGCACAGCGCCAGGGGAGATGGGCCACGCAGCTTACGCCAAGCGCTTCTTGAACAAAGAGGCTGAGAACTATATGAGGAAGTGTTCTCATAGGCTTGGGTGAGCAAGAAGGGCTTCTGGGAAAGGTGGGAAGACGACAGTATGTGTGGGAGTTGGATATACAACAACTGAATGGAGTTTTGAGGATTCAAAACATTCCTCTAGTCACAAAAGACCACGTATTTTATGATCCTACTTATATGAAATGTCCAAAAGAGAAAAATCTATAGAAACACAGACGAGATCAGCAGTTGCCTAGAACTTGGAGGGAATGGATGGGGGAGATGGGGATTAATTGCTCATGAGTACAGTGGGAGGGTGAAAGCTGTTCTGAGATTGTGGGGATGGTTCCATATCTGTAACTATACTAAAAAAAATTGCATTTTTTGGATGAACTTTATGGAGTATAAATTATATCTTAGTAAAGCTGTTAAAAAATGGGGGGAAGTAGGATCCAGAAAGACCATTCCTTCAGTAATCCCACTTCAGTTATACCCTAGTTTCAGGTTCCTAGTCTTTTCCTGTATGAAGGCGCTTTCTTTCTTTCTTTTTTGCTGCACTCCACAGCTTATGAGATTTTAGTTCTCCAACCAGGAATTGAACTCAAGCCATCGGCTGTGAGAGTGTGGACTCCTAACCACTGGACTGCCAGGGAATTCTCTGAAGACTCTCCCTCTTTTTTTTTTTTTTGGCCGTACCACAAGGCATGTGGGATCTTCGTTCTCCAACCAAGGATCAAACCTATATCCCCTGCCTTGGTAACATGGAGTCTTAACCACTGGACTGCTGGGGAAGTCCCTGAAGGCTCATTGTCAAGGTAAAAAAATTTCAAGGACCTCAACGTGGTGTTTATGTACCTTTAGTTAAGAATATCAGAGAAGACAATGGCAACCCACGCCAATACTCTTGCCTGGAAAGTCCCATGGGCGGAGGAGCCTGGTAGGCTGCAGTCCATGGGGTCGCCTGGAGAGTTGGACACGACTGAGCAACTTCACTTTCCACTTTCACGCATTGGAGAAGGAAATGGCAACCCACTCCAGTATTCTTGCCTGGAGAATCCCAGGGATAGGGGAGCCTGGTGGGGCTGCACAGAGTCAGACACAACTGAAGCAACTTAGCAGCAGTTAAGAATATATATATATAGTGGTAAAAAGCTATTATAAATATATTAATTGATTTTCATTTGGTAAATGAATTAATACTTTAATAATCCCAGTAGTATTTATATATGCTAGAAAAGTGATTCTGTATTTGTAGGCAAGCATCTTATGCCTACAAACAAGGCTTAGTGGCCCTCTCTCAAAATCTCCTTGTTTCTTTGGGGTTCTTAACCCACAGTTTCAGAATCCTGGTCTGTGCTCTACTAAAGCATGTTTAATTCAGCTTCCCTGTCAGGTGGATCCCTATGGGTGGGGATCCATTAGCAGAAAATATGATACAATTTCCATCCTGCGATATGTCTGCCTCTTCAGCTGCTCAGGCAAAATGGCACCCTTTCTCCTCCCAAAACCAATGAGCTTTGCTGAGAGCAGATCCAGCACAGAAGACAGCCAGAGCCATGCTGGTTGGCAGACACTTGTCTTTAGCAAATGTAATTAAAGTCAGCAGCAAGTAAGTGCCTATTAATTTTTCATTAGAAAAGTCAAAGGCAACCTTCTTGGAAAGCAGCATCATTGAACTTCAGCCTTGGTGTTAAAGCCAGGCTTTCCCTCACTACGTGTGTCTTCTTCCATGAGTACACACACAAATGAGTCCACAACCTCTTTATTGAGGGTGGGAGAAAAAGAGTCAGAGACCATCACACCTATAGCCTTCAGAGGTTTTTAGTCCCATCCTCTGTCTCAGATTACCCCAATGTCTATCTGCATATGTAATTGCCTATATATATATATATGGACCTTTTACAGTATATAGGTGTATATGTTAGTCTCTCAGTCACGACTGACTCTTTGTGACCCTGTGGACTGTAGCCCTCCAGGCTCCTCTGTCCATGGGATTCTCCAGGCAAGAATACTGGAGTGGATTGCCATTTCCAACTCCAGGGGATCTTCCCAACCCAGGGGTCAAACCCATGTCTCTTGCGTCTCCTATACCGGCAGGCAGGTTCTTTACCACTAGCACCACCTGGGAAGCCAATACAATATACTGCTCTCTCCCCAGATTGTGTTTACAGACCGTTTGTATAGTTTGAACCCGATCTTAGATTCCCTTGGGAAGATGACTATTTAAAGCTCTCTATGATGAATCCTTTTGTAAAGAAAATACGGTGCTTGCACTCTAATCAGTTTGTCTTTTAAGGTAAGGGCAATATTGTCAGTTAAGAAGAGAGGACTGGGAACTGGGGCCCAGTCTGGTCCTATCAGCTGACTCCTTGTTGGTAGGAGCCGATTCAACTTGCTTTAGGCCTGTTAACTCATCTCTTTTCCTCCATGTGCTTCCTTACAAAGGCATTTCACCTGATGAGAAAACAGTCCACTCAACACAGAGGACTGAGGGACGAGCACTAAACTTGGGGTCAGAGTACCTGGAGGAGCTTCACCAGCCCTCCCACTTTCCATGTCTGATAAGCCACCTGTCTCCTCTCTGAACTGCAGTCTCCAGCAAGGGTGACTGCTCTCCTGCCCTTAACAATTTGTTGTGAGGATCTAGACAATGATGTTAAATTCCTTTTCAAGTTATTCACCCTTATGTAAACCAGGCATCATTCTTAATAATAGCAAAATAATAAATTCACTCTTAATAAAGTCAGATATTCATTTAAGAGGTTAGCATGGAAGGCGGCACATCTCTGGGTCTCAGGCTCTTGCATACATTTAGAGAGGACTGTGATAAATATTTTTATGTCTGTGCTGCGTGTGTACCAGCTCGTCTAGTAGTCTGGGAGATCTGCTCTTTCATCTCTGCTGTGTTCAAAGCAGGGCCCCTAGGGCCATGCAGATGAGGGCTCTGTTCTCCAAGACCTTACCTCTTTCAGGATTCTGACAGACTGCAGCCTGTCTGCTGTGCAGACTGGGGAGCTGCGCCCTCCTGTAGGCGTGGGCGGTGATTAGAGTGGCCTGTGAGGAGCTCGAGTAGGGCTGAGTGTTGCTTCTCCTCTTGCCGGCCACTCTGCTTGGCCCTGGAGTGGTTTTGCCCAATCTCTGTATCACTGACTGTGAATCCATGATTGGGCATGGCAAGCCAAGCCGTGTTAGTGATCGTGCTGGGGCTGGCTGACCTTCCCCAAGCCAGGATAATCTCTTTCCCTGGCAACAGGCAGAGGCACCAAGGGACAGCGACAGATTGTGAAATCCTGGGGCTGGGCTTTCTAGAATTACTTAAAAAGAGAAAACTGTAACAATACCTTGCATTTGTACAGTGCTCTTAAAAAGAAAGAAAACAGTTTTTAAAAGCTATTCAAGGAGAAGGCAGCTTTGGAATTGTCTGGTAGAGAGCAAACCAGATGGGGTAAGAAATGTATTATCTTATTCTTATCAACTCAGTAACAATGAGAGTGTTAACAGAAAGCTCTTATCCTTACCTACCACCCCCCGCCCCACCACACACACACAGGTGTGAATACCAAGGAAGAGTATCACACAGCGTTAGCAACAGAATGCAACCTAACCTTCTTGACTTTTATCGTCACCCTAAAGCAGGCAGTGGATGAAGACGCTGAATGACCTAACAGTTTGCTTTGTCCTCCTGAGATTCCAGCACGTAGACAGCTCTTGTTGAGTCAGACTTTGTGCTCCATCCTCTGGGGCATACAGAAATATGCTTGATCGCTTGTAGGTCTGAAAGCGGTGAAGAAATGTGGGGGGTGGCACATGAGAAACACTGCCATCTTCTTGCGAGGCCCCTGCTAAGGCTCTTTAAGCCAGGCAGGAGCAGACTTGACAGACAGGACTGGATGGGGCTGCATGTGTTGCCTGGGGAGTTTCAGTGCTGTGTGAAGATTTGAAGAAGACATTTAAGGAAGGCATTTAAAGAAGCAAACTGGCCACTGGGCCAAATGTGGCCAATGCCTGTTCTTAAACGTCAAGTTTTTGAAATGCAGTTTTTGAAAGTTGTTGAAACACAGCTACACTCATTTATTTTTGCCTCAGCCTGCTTTTGCACTACTTGCAGAGTTGAGTAGTTATGACAGAAACTGGGTGCCCACAAAGCCTAGAATCTTTACTATCTGACCCTTTAGGAAAATTTGCCTCACACCAAACACACAAGAATCAACTAAAAATGTATTATAGACCTAATGTAAACCTTAAAACTGTAAGAAGAGTACACAGGAGAAAATCTCTGTGACCTTGGCTTACAAAGATTTCTTTATTGCCACACTGGTTCATTACTTTTCCAATTATTAAAAAAATTTTTTTTGGTAAATTGGACTCAGCCAAAATTAGGAACTATTCAGAAATACATTGTTAAATGAATGAAAAGACAAGTCACATACAGAGAGAAATTATTTGCAGATAAACATATCTGATAAAGAGTTTGTAGGGAGCATCTAAAGAGAACTCTCAACTTGATAATGAGAACAGATTCTAATACAAATGAGTAAAAGATTTGAACAGACACATCACCAAAAAATGGGTGAATAGGTGAAAATATACAGAGAACACATAAGGACATGGAAAAATGCTCAACATCAGTAGTCATCAGGGGCAAACAAAAAATCACAATGAGATGCCACCACAAACTATTAGAATGGCCCAAATTAAAGGCTGACCATAGCAAGTGTTGGATGTGACATGGAGTAACTGGAACCCTCAGACACTGCTGGTAGAAAGGTAGAATGACACACCCCGGGAAATAGCGTGGCAGTTTGTTGTTTTTTAAGTTAAGCATTTCACATACCATATAATCCATCTATTTCACTTCTAGGTATTTACCCAAGAAACATATAAGCATATGTCCACACAAAGAACCAATGCTAATGTTCGTGGCAACTTTATTCATAACTAAAAGCAACCCAAATATTCATTAACAAATGACAAGATAAACATATTTTACAGATCCATGTAATGGAATACTATTCAACAATAAAAAGGGATGAACTATTGATATAGTCAATGAAAGGAATAAATCTCAAAATGATTATAATAGTTTTCCCAACTGGAAGAAGCCAGACAAAAGAGTACATACTATCAGTTCAGTTCAGTTCAGTCGCTCAGTCGTGTCTGACTCTTTGCGACCCT
>SJYV01031018.1:508806-577970 GCA_006410875.1 Neotragus pygmaeus
TAATTTCATGGCTGCAGTCACCATCTGCATTGATTTTGGAGCCCAAAAATATAAAGTCTGCCACTGTTTCCACTGTTTCCCCATCTATTCTCCCTGAAGTGATGAGACCGGATGCCATGATCTTCATTTTCTGAATGTTTAGCTTTAAGCCAACTTTTTCACTCTCCTCTTTTACTTTCATCAAGAGGCTTTTTATTCACTTTCTGCCATAAGGGTGGTGTCATCTGCATATCTGAGGTTATTGATATTTCTCCCAGCAATCTTGATTCCAGCTTGTGTTTCTTCCAGTCCAGCGTTTCTCATGATGTACTCTGCATAGAAGTTAAGTAAGCAGGGTGACAATATACAGCCTTGACGTACTCCTTTTCCTGTTTGGAACATACTATATGATTCCATTAAAAAAATTATAGAAAAGGCAAACTAATCTGTAGTGATAGAAAGCAGCTCAGTGGCTGCCTCTGAATGTCAGGAAGCCGGAGAGACTGATTGAAAGGGAAACTCGGGCTGGGAGGTTGGGGTAATAGATATTCATTATCTTGATTGTGCTGAGGTTTCGTGTGTGTGTGTGTGTGTGTGTGTGTGTGTGTGTGTGTGTGTGTGTGTACATATATATGTCAAAACATCAAACTGTTTAAATGTGTGCAGTTTATTTTTTGTCATTATACATAACTGCTTCCCTGGTGTCTCAGCGGTAAAGAATACACCTGCAATGCAGGAGACCCGGGTTCAAACCCTGGGTCAGGAAAATCCCCTGGAGAAGGAAATGGCAACCCACTCCAGTGTTCTTGCCTGGAGGACCCAGAGGAGCCTGGTGAGCTACAGTTCATGGGGTCTCAAAGAGCAGGACATGACTGTGTGACTAAACAACAAAATACATGACTAAATTGACAACAAAACTGCTTTTCTTTTTTAAAGTATTTTTTAAAATAATTGCATTTAGTTTGTTGTGGCTGTGCTGGGTCTTCGTTGCTGCGCGGGCTTTCTTGTAGCTGCAGCACGCGGGGCTTCTCTCTAGTTGCAGTGACTTCTCATTGCAGAGCACAGATTCCAGAGCCTACAGGCTTCAGTCGCTGGGGCACGTGGGCTCAGAAGTTGCGGCTCCGGGGCTCTAGAGCACAGGTGTGGTTCACGGGCTTAGCTGCTCCTTGACATTTGGGATCGTCCCGAATCAGGGGTTGAATCTGTGTCTCCTGCATTGGCGGGCAGATTCTCTACCACTGAGCCACCAGGGAAGCCCTATATAAAGCTATTTTTTAAGAGGAAGAAAAAACCCTGAGGTGGTGGTTTTCTTTCTTTAAACACTCTGTGTGGTTAGAAGCAGCCAGTTCACTCTCCAGGTTTTATATTCCTTATTCTCACTATAATGCTTTATCTCCCCAATAACCCTGTTCTCCAAAGCCTTATTTTCCTCCAAAGTGACCACGAGTCACTGCACGGCCACTGTGTGATACAGACTACCTGAACACTGTCTCCTCATGTTAATAGGATCATTGTTGCCTTGAATCCAACTAGGTCAGATATCCGACCTCAGATTCTCAGTTCCTCCAGAGTCTATTGCTTGCCACCACCCTGGTATCAATCACTCTATTGATGAGGGTTAATTACAGAGAATGGAATTGAAGCAGAGAGCTTCCCAGGTGACACAGTGGTAAAGAATCCACCTGCCAATGTAGGAGACACAAGAGACATGGGTTCAATCCCTGGGTCAGGAAGATCCTCTGGAGAAGGAAATGGCAACCCACTCTAGTATTCTTGCCTGGGTAATCCCATGGACAGAGGAGCCTGGCAAGCTACAGTGCATGAGGTCACAGAATTGGACATGACTGGGCGATTGAGCGTGCATGCCCATGCACACACACACACACACACACACACAACTGAAGCAGGAAAGGAATGTATTAAAAGATGGTGGGGCCAAGTTCAAGGGGGAAGTTCTTAGCCATTTCTTCATATAGGAATTAACTCAGTTTGTGGGGGATGACTTGATTGTAGAATAATCCAATCTACATTATGAAAGTGCCTTTTAGATGGTGTCCCCCCGACCCCCACCCCACCAACCCCTCTTCTGGTGAAATTTCTAGGAAAGCTCCACTTAGAACTGAGGCTGCTGCTGTTAAGTCATTTCAGTTGTGTCCGACTCTGTGCGACCCCATAGACAGAAGCCCAGGCTCCCCCGTCCCTTGGATTCTCCAGGCAAGAACACTGGAGTGGGTTGCCATTTCCTTCTCGAGTGCATGAAAGTGAAAAGTGAAAGGGAAGTCGTCGCTCAGTCGTGTCCAACTCTTAGCGACCCCATGGACTGCAGCCTACCAGGCTCTTCTATCCATGGGATTTTCCAGGCAAGAGTACTGGAGTGGGGTGCCATTGCCTTCTCCATAGAACTGAGGATATGTGTCTTATTCCAGGGATAATTTTCTGGGGTAGGGAAAGGACAAGGTGAGCCTGGAATGCCCTCTTCGGCTAGAAAGCAAAGATGCCCCCAGATTAATGAGGACATGTCAGAACACAGGACACTGCACATTCATAAGAATGGCTAAAACAAAACAACAACAAAAACTTGACAAGCTCCGAAAAAGTGATTCTGCCTCTTCAGGATGGCTCTGGGATCCAGCCATCTGCGGTGCAGGTAGCACCTGGATATAGACCGAAGATACCGCATCAGCCTCCCTGGAAACTTTTGAGGAAATCAAGGAATGTGTCCTGGTAGAAATCACAAGCTCTGGATTCTGCTACTAACCTGCCTTGTGCCTGTCCCTTTTCCCCTTCTGAGCCTCTGTGTCCTGTGTGTTTAATAAGGGGAGAGGGGACCCTAAGTGTTTTCACACTGATGTTCCTGGAACACTGGGACTCTGTGGATTGCCCTGAGACGCTGCGAGGAGAGCCAGGGTTGGGGGTGAGCTCCACCTAGAACCATTCTCCTTTTGCCTATTTTTAGTTTGGCAGATACGACTCTTAGTTGACAAACTCAGAAGGTTCTGAAAACATCAATTCCTCTAGTTTCGAAATTTCTAAATTAATGTCTGACTCATGTGACCCATTCTCAGAACCTGGATGAAATATTCACTCCAAATATTCTTGGAGTTCTTCTTTCAGATCGTGCCTCACTTCTGGGATGCACTGTCCACTAACAAGCCACAACTCTCCAGTTGTCTCTGTGGGTCCAGCTGTGTCTGCTGGGGCATGGGCACCTTT
This sequence comes from Neotragus pygmaeus, assembly GCA_006410875.1. Classification (NCBI taxonomy): domain Eukaryota; kingdom Metazoa; phylum Chordata; class Mammalia; order Artiodactyla; family Bovidae; genus Neotragus; species Neotragus pygmaeus. The sequence continues at coordinate 511,999 of SJYV01031018.1, forward strand.
TGGAAGCTGACCGTGGTCCCTTCTGCCTTTCTCTTCCTCATCCCTCTCTAGCCCACCCTCCACCCTGGGAAAACTCTTCCTAGCCTGGAGGGTGGGGCAGAATTCCCTTTTGTGTTTAAGACATTCACTCAGTCAATGCCAATGAATCCCCATCATGGGTAGAATGGTGTCTCCCTAAAAAAAGTTATGTTGGAGTCCTAACCTCCAATAACTCAGGAAGTGACCAGATCTGGAGAAAGGGCCTTTAAAGAGGTGATTAAGTTATAATGAGTCCATTATGGTGGACCCGAAGATAGCAAGGAGATCAAACCGGTCAGTCCTAAAGGAAATCAACCCTGAGTACTCATTGGAAAGACTAATGCTGAAGCTGAAGCCCCAATACTTTGGCCACCTGATGTGAAGAGCTGACTCATTGGAAAAGACCCTGATGCTGGGGAAGATTGAGGGCAGAAGGAGAAAGGAGTGACAGAGGGTGAGATGGTTGGATGGCATCACTGATTCAGTGGACATAAACTTGGGCAAACTGCAGGAGATGGTGAGGGACAGGGAAGCCTGGTGTGCTAGAGTCCATGGAGTCACAAAGAGTAGGACACAACTTGGCAACTGAACAACAATACAAAGAGTGGGCCCTAATCCAATATGACTGGTGTCCTTATAAGAGGAAACCTGGACACATAAAGGCATAGCGTGAAGACAATGTGAGGAGGCAGAGAGAAGACAGCCATCTACAAGTCCAGAAGAGAGGCTTGGGATGTAGAGTTCCCTCACAACCCTCAGAACAAACCTGTGCTGCTGACACCTTGATCTCAGACTTTCAGCCTCCAGAATGATGACAATACATTTCTGTTGTTTAAGCCACTCAGTATGTTGTGGTATTTTGTTTGTAGCCCTAGCAAATGAATGCAGATTCCTTATCCCTCTTTTACCTCCCTTGCAAACACTCTTTAAGTTCTCCTGGGCACTGTTAGTTCTCCTAATATCTGCTTGAATGGGAGAAAGGGATAGGAAAAAAACAAAAGTAAATATTTCATAATTTCACTCAGCTATACATACACAAGTGAGCCGAGAACCAGAGGCTAAACTGCTTAAAAATCACTGGACTGATGAGCTAATGATTATTGTCACTAGGTGATGGGTCCACAGGGGTTCATTGTACTACACTCTCTACATCTGTGTATATTTGAAAATTTCCATTATAAACCATTAAAGAAGAGAAAGGAGAGAATGAGAAAGAAAGCATCGTTGTGTACCACTGGGCCAAAATATGACGCAAGGTGCTTCCATCTCTAGAGCTCCTCACGGTAGCATCTGCCCCTCTCGTCCCAACCAGCCAGACTCTGCTGACAACATCAAAAATTACCCCTTTCCCCATCCCCAGCTGAGGCCTCTGTCTCCAGAGCCCATGCCCAGAGACTCCCTTCCCCAGCCAGGCTTCAGCACTGAGCCTTTTGCAGCCATGAGCAACTGCCCCTGAGCAGAGCAAGGACGGGAGATGGAACCTCCTGGACCCCAGATACCCCACAAACCTTATCATTACCTGCGCTGCCTGGCCAGGTCTTCCCAATGGCTCCTCACTCTGGCTCCTCGCTCTCCCTTCAGGATTTGTTTCCCCTGCATCCTGTTATTACCACTTCTTGTACCAAATAACTCCCCCAATATTAGTAAGGATCACTCAGATTATATCCTGAGACCCATCTACAGTGCCTCATGCCCAGCTCCCCGTCACCAAAAACTCTCTCTGACCCTTGACTCTGGGGCAGGGTGAAAGAACCCATGGAAACAATATTATTTGTGGCATTTTAAATGAGTTTGGGTCACATTACCCCTGGAACCATGGTTACGTAATCAAACGGCAGCCTAACGGTTCTTGGCTTTCTTGTGCCCCATTGCAGGGGCCACTGTTTATGTTTTCTTTTAATTCCTCTTCTAAATTCACTTCTTCCTTTAGAGGCTGTGAGGGCAGAAATTTCCACTGGCAAAATAAGAAAAGGAAAATGGGCTTTTTATGGGATTGATTCAATGAAACATAAGAGAACTGTCCTTTTATTTTAGGATTATGTTCTTCCCATTTTCTGGTCTTAAAATATCTTTTCTTGCATGAAGTGCTAGTATCAGTGTACCGCGATCTATCAGTTGGGGTTTAATTGCAGGGGTAGCAGTCTCTCTAGTTATTTTAAGCAGAAAATAATTTAATATAGGGATTTAGAACTTAACAAAATCATTGAAAGGACTGGTGAGCAGAGGTAGACTGAGCTTCTGGGAGTACCTCCCAGAAGAACTGACATGACAGGAGCTCTGCCATCTCTGTCATGATGGGCAATCTGGGGAGTTGGGAAGTCCCTGGCCCCATCTGCCAGCTCCAGGACTATACCACCCCCAGCAGTGATCCCTGTGATCCACATCAGCGAGAGTGATGCCACATGTTTGCCCTTGGACACACCCCAAACTAGAGCTTGGGCCTGGAATCTCTGCTACCGCCACCCCAGGAGATCCAAACTTCTTTGTCCCCAGCTAGTCCAGAAAAGCAGCGGCAGTGCAAAAGCACGTGCTTGGCCACTCTGCCTTCTCAGTCTCATGCCAGTGCACCTGCCTGGTGGAGGCAGGTCATGGGCACACCTGAAGCTGTGAGGCCTGCTGCCCGAGGGATGGAGCGCTGGATCCAGTCTGCCGTTCTGTGGCTCAATGTCCACATTTCACTCAGGTGTGAAATCCAAAATTTCCAATGGGCAGGGGGTGAGATCAGTTCCCTAGAGCAAGCTCCATCAAGGATAGAAATTAAACTGCTCAGATTCATACCTAGTAGCCAATAAGCACAGGGAGAGCAGCTCCTCCTCATTAGTCACCAAGAGGATATTAATGAAAGCCATGATTAAAATCACCACTACACACCACTGAAACAACCAAAAAGAAGAGTGACCGCACAAAGTAAGTGCAAGGATATAGAGCGAGGAGCGCTCCTGTTCAATACTGGTGCGAGCCTACATTGATACAAACATTTGGAAAATCGTGTGACGGTACCTATTACAACTCTAAGTATGGATGCCCTCTGACCCACTAATTCCCCCCAAAAGCCATCAAATAAAAACAGGCGTGAGAATGTTCATGACACCAGTTTTTAAGAGCCCCAAACTGGACAGTCCAAATGTCCATCAACAGGAGAATTAATAAATAAGCTGGGGTATATTCAGGTATTGAAACTTTAGAGAGCAATGAGAACTGATGAACCACAATCACGTGCAGCTGCATGGGTGGATATTAAGCCAAAAAAGACACAAATGAGGTTATGCCGTATGTCTTCATATAAACAAAGTATAGAAGCATGGTCTTGGGAGTTAGCATAGTGGGTCTCCTTACAAGTAGATAGGAACTGGTATAAGGAACACAAAGTGGGTTTCTGGGGTGTTGGCTGTGTTTTGTTTCTTGACTGAGATGCTGGTTACATGTATGTGGTTACATGTTGGGAATTTTGGTCTTGCTGTACACTTATGATCCATGCACCTTTTAATGTGTGTGTATATATATATATATATATATCAATTAAATGTGCAAAATGAAGCACACAACTTAGCTTTCAGTCTTTCTCTAAGCACCCTCCCTCTTCCCCCAGATAACAGTGATGGTTCCACTTATGGAACACATGAGCCACACACCTCACCTCACACTGTTGATTCTCACAGTCTCTGGGCCAAGTGGAAGGCTATTTCACGGATGAGGCTTCAGGAGTGAAGAGAAATTACACAGCCTGTCCAGAGCCATCCAGTGGACAAGCGGCTGAGCCATGAGTCAAACCCATGACTCTGGCTTGTGTCTTTCCCGTCAGAAGCCCATTGCTCCTCTGCTGTGCTTGGTCTCTTTTCCTGGTCTGCAGCCTGCTTGGGTATGTGGTCCTTTGCCAAGGATTTGGCTCTCTTCCTGTCCCCTCCCTTCTGCCCCTTTCCCGGAGCTCCAGGTCTGAAATGCCAGCAGCTGCCACCATCGCCAAGCACTTAGAGGGCAACATGTTGTTCCTTGATGACAAACCTCAGGGAGCCATCAGCAGTTACTGTCGCCATACACAGGTGGTCTAACATTCCGGAACTTGTCCTTGCCCTTGGGCCAGCTGGTCTCAGGAGCAGTCTGGGTAGTGTTTGGGGGCTCTGCCACATCAGGGCCTACAGAAGCAGGGCTGGCAGATCTGCACCCATGACAAGCCCCTCGTGGTCTTTGCTTTGCTTGACCATCTTTGGGTAGAGCAGGCTGAGGTCCAGCAGCAGCCAGAGGCCCTGGTGCCATGGCTGGGTCTTGGAGGAATTTCCTGATGTCCTGGAGAGGCCTCTCCCACAGGCCTTGGTAGTGGTGCAAAGAATGTGCGCCTTCTAACCCCCACCTGCCCCAGCGCTGTCAGTGCCTGGCACTCTGCAGTGAAAGGACATGCCAGGTGCTGAACTAGGCAGGCACTGAAGGGTCAGATGTGACCGAGAAAGATGCAGTGTTCCTGCCCGCAAGTAGCTAACAGCCTTGATGGCAAGAGCACCCAACACTTGTGGAGTATGCTCTGTTTGCTGGCACTGTTCCGATCTGCCTTTAAAGGTGTTATCTCATTGAGGCCTTAAAAGAACTCTTTGAGGCAGGTACTCTGATTCCCATTTTATAGATGAGTCATGTCGGACGTTTTTGCAGCCCTATGGACTGTATCCTGCCAGTCTTCTCTGTCCATGAGATTTCCTGGTCAAGAATACTGGAGTGGGTTGCCATTTCCTTCTCCAGGGCAGCTTCTCAACCCAGGGATCAAGCCCAGGTCTCCTGCATTGACAGGCAGTTTCTTTAGCACTGAGCCACCAGGGAAGCCCACGGCAGGCTCTCTAAGCTGACCCAGTTTTCCTCCTCTCCTCACATTTGCCATCCTTGTGTAATCTCCCAAAATCTGAGCATGGACTGGATTTACCGTCTCACTTCTAATGACTAGAATAGGGTAAAAGTAACGAAAGTTGCTCTGATACTGAGTCTTATAAAAGACTGTGGCTTCCATCTTGGGTGCTCTCTTGCTTTCTGAGATCACTCTCCCTGGGGGAAGCCAGCTGCCTGGTGGTGAGGCAGTCCTGGGGAGAGGCTCCAGTGAGTGAGCTTGGTCATATGTCCTGACGCGAGTGAGCCTGGCGACGCCTGCAGCCTCGGATGCTGTCTTGATGGCAACATCATGAGAGACCCCATCCAGAACCTCACAGGAAGCTGCTTGCACATCCCTGACCCTCAGAACCATGAGATAGTAAGTGTTTGTGGTTTTAAGCAGCCAAATGCTGGGGCACTCTGTTATGTAGCAATACGGCTAATCCACTTGCCCACACTCATGCAGACAGAGCTGGAGTTGGGAACCAGGTGTGTCTGATTGCAAAGTCCCTGCTCTTAACCACTCCCAGGGCTGTTTTCCCCAGTCGTGGAGAGAACATGTCAGTGCCTGAAGTGAGCTGAGACTACCTAGAACCGGTGATGAGGCTGAGAGCTGAGGAACTAACCTCAGGCAAGATTCTTAACCCTTCTGTGCCTCAGTTATTTCATATACAAACTGGGGATGATAATAATACTCAATTTCATAGGGTTGTCCTGAGGATTAAATAAATTTATACATGTGAAGGTCTTAGAACATGGTGAATATTCTAAAAGAGTTAACCACTATTAGTATTAGAAGAAATAATATATGCAAATATCAAATGAAATAAGATTTGGCTCAGCTCAGGCTCCTCTGAAAAACTGGTATTCTCATCTGCAAAATGAAGATAACACCATTATTATTTCTTGTCATCAGCACTAGATGAACTAGCACAGTGCCTGGAACATACTAGAAGCTTAATAAATGGCACCTAAAGGATGATTAGAGATTTCCTGGTGGTTCAAGTAAAGAATCCGTGTGCCAATGCAAACGTAGGAGACGCAGGTTCGATCCCTGCGTCACGAAGTTCCCCTGGAAGAAGATTCCCACTCCAGTACTCTTGCCTGGGAAATGCNGTGAGCGCAGGCACCCAGCAGAGGCTCTGAGGTCATCCCAGCCATCCCCCAGCTCTGGAGCCAGATGGCCCCTCCCCTCCCCAGGCACATAGAGGGCACTGACCCCCTCTGAGATTTGAGAGTCCGGTGCAGTGTGCATGTTGCATGGGCATCAATCAGCAGGGCTGATGTAGAGGAGCCCCTTGGCCCAGGACAGCAGGGCTCAGGATGAGACGCTTCTCAGCAGCAGCTGAAAGGGTGACTCTGGCCAGGGACCCACTTCCATTGTGAAGGCGGGGCTGCACACCCCCTACCTCCTCCAACTGTGAAAACATACATGAGCAGTGGGCCTTAGAGGTTTTTGTTTTGTTTGGCTTTTGTTCGAGGGGGTAGTGGAGACAGTAAACACAGTTAAGCAGTATAATTAAGTGAAACTAATAACAAAATTAATCTGCCACCTAATTATATACATACTGCTACTATGCTACATAATAATTAGCAGCAAATAGTAAACAAGCCAAACAAAGGTGATGTGCTTTAACACAGCCAGGCCAGTGGTTATGGCCTGTCTCTTGTTCAGTTTCCATTCCAGGATGTGTCATGGCTCTGGGCTTACCTTGACACCAGGTACTGTTCCATCATATGTGATTACTGACACCCATTTGACCCATTTGGACAGCTCCCCCAAGCTGTCCTTCCATGATCCTATCACCCCAGGACACACCAGAGTCCCCCTCAAGAGATGGAGTGCTTGGCTGTACATTTAGCTCCTTTATTTCTGCTTTGACCTTCAGGCTGCCTTCCTCCTTCAATTTATCAACAATTATCTGTGCCCCACTCCCACATGGCAGGCTCTGTATCAGATGCTAGAGAGACAGAGGTGAGGGTATCAGTAACATTGTCGGGAGAAAACAGAAACATTCGGGCTCATGGTGATGAGATATGTTTGCTTTGTGACTTCTCCACACGCGGGATATTTTCAATACAACTCAAAAAAGGCTATTCTTTAAAAAGATGAATAAGATCTAGTATTTTAAAAGGAGTCAATGGGCTGGCAGAGGAGACCAGCCTCCATCCTGCTTAGTACAGGTCCTGGGATAAAGCTGGAGGGCTCTGCAGAGGCCATGGAATAGCAGTGGCTCTTGTTGGTTGAGAGAGGAGGGGGTGGGTGCAGCTCAGAGCAAGTTGCCCCCAGCGGCGTGTGGAAGGATGAGGGGTAATAGCAGCAGTTAGCGCTGACTGACCACTTACAGGGTGCCGGGTCCTGCTATAAGCTCTGTGTCCGCCTTAACCCATGTGATCCTCACCGTGCTGTGGGGCAGGCCTACTGCTGTCCCATGTTACAGAGGAGGCAACTGAGTGGAGCAGGTTGGCTGATGTCCCTGAGAAAGATATGTCCAAGTACTATCCCGGTCCCTGTGAATGTAGCCTTATTTGGAAATAAGGTCTGCAAATATAATTAAGGATTAAGATATTTTAAGAACAAAATGAGATTATGATCTGCCCTGGAGATGAGATCATTTGGGACTTGGGATGGGCTTTGAATCCAATGACTGGTGTTCCTATGGGAGAAAGGAAAGGAGACAGGGATGTGAGACGATAACATGGGGGAGAAGGCCTCGTGAAGACAGAAGCAAAGACTAGAGTTCTGGGGCCATAAGCCCAAGGTAACTAAACCCGCAGAAGCTAGAAGAGACATGTGAGGATGGTCTGTGAGGGCCTCAGGAGAGAGCGCAATCCTGCTCAGAGCTGGCTGAAGCCTGTGCTGTAACGAGCTCTTCTCTGGAGAGCCTGGGCCACTGTGAGTGATCCCCCTGGGTCCCCAAAGTCCTTCAGATCCAGGTCAAGGGCAGGTAAGCCACCTCCCTTCACTGCATGGCCATCGGTGGACCCCAGGAACCTGGTCCCAGACTTGCCAGCCCCTATGGTGCGTGCTCAGCCCACCAGGAACAGCCTGGCTTCAAGAGTGAGCAGGGCCTGTGGTCGCTGTGTGTGTGATGGAGTGCTTCTGTGAGGCTGACGGAGCCTCTAAGTGAAGAGGTTGGGTTCCTGCTTGGGGGAAAGATCTTGCTGTTTTCTCCACCGGCCGCAAACCTGGGTGCTAGTCCTGCAGGGGAGAAGGGAGGTTCACTGGGCAGGCTTGTCTGGACCCATAATCAGCGATCAGGAGGCTCCTGGCCACTGAGACGGCAGGGCTTCCAGTGGGGTGGGCCAGGCCTTCTTGGGGCTTGGCAAGGGGTGTGATTCTGCAGCTCCACCGTGTCCTCAGTCCTTTCTCCTGATTCTCAGAGAAGGCTGGGGACTGTTTGCTTCTCCTTGGGGAAGCCAGGTCGTACTGCAGCAGGAGAGGGACTTTAGTGCTTGCATGGGAGATGGGAGCAGTGATCAAGGCCTGGGGGACCTGAAAGATGGGGAACGACAGGGTTTAGAGGGCTTGTGGAACAGAGACTGTACTGCTTGTTCTAAGGCCCCTGAGTGCTTGGGAGCTAACACAGGGATACAAGGAGCTCAAGAAACCACTGGGAGCCCCAAGCAACAGCCAGAGTTCCTGGAGGAACTACCCTTCAGGGGTGTGGAGGGCTAGGGGTGTGGTCAGAGAGTCAGCATCCAAGCAGATCTTCTTCTTTGCTTCTGCCCTCCACCTACTGGCCCCGCCTGGCATGACTTCCCCTTCCAGAAGAACTACTACACTCCCGCCAGGGTCCAAGCAAGGAGGCCATGGGGCTCTACTGTGTCTGGTTCTGAGCACGTTCTTTCATGAAGGTCTCCTGTCATTTCCCCTGGGGGACAGAAGAGGCCCTCCAGTCTCTGCAAAGGGGACCCAGGCTGCTGGGTTGCAAGGAGCAGCCTCAGGCATTTGAGGGAAATCCTTTTGGCTGGGACTGAGCAGGATGACAACAATGAGGAAAAGAGAGGTGGGGATTTTGTTATTTTGTGGGCATTTGAGTGGGCTGCTTTATGTTTCTCTGTGACTGCAAAGGAAAGAGGACCCAGGGATTGACTTGAGAATGAGAGGGGGTTAGTTCTTCATGATGGTCAAACCCAGGCACTTGTCTGTTGCTGGGCATGCATCACACGGTGTTCACTGGTCACAATCTCAGGAACCCGGTTGGGCGGCTGCAGCTGGAGATGAGTTCAGTTGGTGAGAGAGGGTCTCTTGTTGTTCAGTGACTCAGTCAAGTTTGACTCTTTGTGACCCCGTGGACTGCAACATGCCAGGCTTCCCTGTCCTTCACATCTCCCAGAGTTTGCTCAAATTCCTCTCCATCGAGTCGATGATCCCATCCAACCATCTCATCTTCTGTCTGCCCCCTTTCCTCCTGGCTTCAATCTTGATGAGTTGGCTCTTCACATCAGGTGTCCAAAGTACTGGAGCTTTTGCTTCAGCATCACTACTTCTAATGAATATTCAGGGTTGATTTCCTTCAGAATTGACCTCTTTGCTGTCCAGGGTACTCTCAAAAGTCTTCTCCAGCACCACAGTTAGAAAGCATCAGTTCTTTGGCATTCGGAGAGTGGGGCTGGGGGCTCAGCTTGGAGCACCCTATGGCCTTGGAGCAACAGTAGAAGCAGCATTAGTGTAGCCATGAGGCATGCAGGATTTCTCTTCATGTGCAGGCTCTGCCACTCACCTGCCAGGTGACTTTGGCTCAGTTACTTACCCTTTCTACGCCTCAGTTTCACCATCTATAAAATGGGAGTCTAGCAGTATTGACTTCATAGAACTGTTGGGAGAAATACACAGTTTAATATACATAAAAAATATGAACAGTGCCTGGCACTCTGTAAGAGCTAAATATTGGCTAATGTTACTCTCCATGGGTCACCCTTGTGTTAGGGGCCAGCATGTGGGTTAGTCATTCTGCATTTGCAGGAAGTGACTCTGGGTTTTGATATTCCTGGGTTCCCTGGGAACATTTTCATCATAGAAATACCATCAAAAATGTACCCTGGGGCAATGCCACCTGAGGGCAGATGACATCCTGGGGGACAGGGTGGGGCACAGAGCGGGTCCTCTGCAGAGCCCAGTGCACATTCACCAAGCTGGCGCCTCCCAGTTAGGGGAGAGGTGGTTACCTTCACCCTGGCCTTGGTCAGGTCTCTGCTGATGGTTTCTTCAGTCTGTGATTGGGCTCCAGTGTCAAGACCCTAGGTGGATGTACCTACAGCCCTGGGCAGGCACCGGAGCTGTTCATTTGGGGAAGGAGGGGAACACGTGGTCGAGTCCTTGGCTTGTCCTGCTGGACTGGCTTCTTGGCAAACAGCCCAGCCTGGGCCTGACCAGTGTCCTCCAATATCCTCCAACCAGATGAGACTCATCATTTAGGGGAGCTCTTTCCTTGGGGACCAGAGGCACCATCACCCCTGGGTACCCCTGGGGAGCAGCCAGGCACTTGGACTACTTCCTTTCTAGGAACACGAGGTGAGGAAGTGGCTGAGGTTCCCACAGCCTCTGCTCTGCCGTCCACTGAAGCACACTCAAGCCCCGTCAGTCATTTAATGTGCAGGGTGATGACTCATTTAATCCTCCCAGCAACCCCACAAACTAGGTATTATTTCATCCCCATCTTGTATGTGAAAGACACTCAGGGAAATTGTGAGGGCAGAAAGTGGAGCAGGAATCAGGCTCAGGCCTGACCCTGAAGCTCCACGATGCTTTCTCCCTAAGGAATCAGGCAGGGATTGGGAAGTTGGTGCGGGGCAAAAATAGAACCACACAAACCAATAATATAGGGCACTGCAGAGGGGTCGGAGAAGGCAATGGCACACCACTCCAGTACTCTTGCCTGGAAAATCCCATGGACGGAGGAGCCTGGTGGGCTGCAGTCCATGGGGTCGCTAAGAGTCGGACACAACTGAGCGACTTCCCTTTCACTTTTCACTTTCATGCATTGGAGAAGGAAATGGCAACCCACTCCAGTGTTCTTGCCTGGAGAATCCCAGGAACGGGGGAGCCTGGAGGGCTGCCATCTACGGGGTTGCACAGAGTCGGACACGACTGAAGCGACTTAGCAGGAGCAGCAGCAGCAGCAGTAGAGGGGTGGGGAGAAAAAGGAGATAAATTCAGGAGACTGAGGATTGTGAGAATAAGAAATTAGAGGAAGAGAGGGGGAAATTACATCTCCTTTGTGTCTCTTTGGCAGGGGGTATACACCTGCCTTATACCTCCTTATACCTGCTATGTACAGGTCCCTCCAGGTGTAGGCCTGTTGGAGTAGGAGAGCCTAGATGTGTGGGGCTACATGTCTAAAACACAAATGAATGTGTGGCCTGGCAGGGTGGCCTAGAAAACCCTCCTGTCCAGAGGGATCACATGTAACCACACGAGCCCTGCAGGGCTAGGTCAGAAAACGCCAGGTCTTTTTTTTTAAAACAGAAGCAGGAAATCAACTTTTTTTCAATGTCAACACTCTTAATTTAAAGATGTTAGTAACCAAAACAGTTTAGAATATCGCTTTAGAAAAAGGAAAAATAACAACAACCAAAAAAAACATGTTCAGCTCATAGATTGCCAGGATGCAACCTCAGCTTTACTGCACTTATTTCCATGAGGGTCTCACCATCAAACTGGGAGCCTCTCCAGGGCTTACAACTGCAGGAGGAGCAGTGTGCCCTGGGGGGATTGAGAATTGAGGGCTGTGAGAGAGAAGCATACAGATTTCTAGAAAGGAACCAGACTGAGTCAGACCGATGCATTGCCAAAAAGATACAAGAGAGCCATGGTGCCTCTGACCCTGGAGGTGCCTTGTACCTCTTCTCTGTGGCCACAGCGTTCCCAGGGCCCTGGGCTCCATGCGGAGTACCCGAAACTGCGGGTGCCAGAGGGCTGAGGGGGCAGAGAGGGAGGGTTGCTCGGAGGCGGCGGGAAGCTGCTCTGCCTGGCTGCTGAGAAGTGAATCACATTTCCATGTGATGGGTGCAGTTCACACTTTGTAAGGGAACAAGGAGCAACCGCAGCCTGACTTTTCTAAATATACCAGGCAAGGCAACTTGCCTGGCTCTGGATTGAGATTCCTGACAGGAGGCTGGGCAAGCCTCGGATCCAGCGTTTGCAGGTTGCATCCCGGGCTCTGCTTCTCCAGCAGGGGGAAGAGGGGCTGATGCGGGGAGCTGGGACTTGCAGGAGGTGCCATCAATTTCCATTCTTGNGGAAATGGCAACCCACTCCAGTGTTCTTGCCTGGAGAATCCCAGGAACGGGGGAGCCTGGAGGGCTGCCATCTACGGGGTTGCACAGAGTCGGACACGACTGAAGCGACTTAGCAGGAGCAGCAGCAGCAGCAGTAGAGGGGTGGGGAGAAAAAGGAGATAAATTCAGGAGACTGAGGATTGTGAGAATAAGAAATTAGAGGAAGAGAGGGGGAAATTACATCTCCCTTGTGTCTCTTTGGCAGGGGGTATACACCTGCCTTATACCTCCTTATACCTGCTATGTACAGGTCCCTCCAGGTGTAGGCCTGTTGGAGTAGGAGAGCCTAGATGTGTGGGGCTACATGTCTAAAACACAAATGAATGTGTGGCCTGGCAGGGTGGCCTAGAAAACCCTCCTGTCCAGAGGGATCACATGTAACCACACGAGCCCTGCAGGGCTAGGTCAGAAAACGCCAGGTCTTTTTTTTTAAAACAGAAGCAGGAAATCAACTTTTTTTCAATGTCAACACTCTTAATTTAAAGATGTTAGTAACCAAAACAGTTTAGAATATCGCTTTAGAAAAAGGAAAAATAACAACAACCAAAAAAAACATGTTCAGCTCATAGATTGCCAGGATGCAACCTCAGCTTTACTGCACTTATTTCCATGAGGGTCTCACCATCAAACTGGGAGCCTCTCCAGGGCTTACAACTGCAGGAGGAGCAGTGTGCCCTGGGGGGATTGAGAATTGAGGGCTGTGAGAGAGAAGCATACAGATTTCTAGAAAGGAACCAGACTGAGTCAGACCGATGCATTGCCAAAAAGATACAAGAGAGCCATGGTGCCTCTGACCCTGGAGGTGCCTTGTACCTCTTCTCTGTGGCCACAGCGTTCCCAGGGCCCTGGGCTCCATGCGGAGTACCCGAAACTGCGGGTGCCAGAGGGCTGAGGGGGCAGAGAGGGAGGGTTGCTCGGAGGCGGCGGGAAGCTGCTCTGCCTGGCTGCTGAGAAGTGAATCACATTTCCATGTGATGGGTGCAGTTCACACTTTGTAAGGGAACAAGGAGCAACCGCAGCCTGACTTTTCTAAATATACCAGGCAAGGCAACTTGCCTGGCTCTGGATTGAGATTCCTGACAGGAGGCTGGGCAAGCCTCGGATCCAGCGTTTGCAGGTTGCATCCCGGGCTCTGCTTCTCCAGCAGGGGGAAGAGGGGCTGATGCGGGGAGCTGGGACTTGCAGGAGGTGCCATCAATTTCCATTCTTGGGTAAATACCTATGGAAACTCTGGGGTACCCTNCTCGGATCCAGCGTTTGCAGGTTGCATCCCGGGCTCTGCTTCTCCAGCAGGGGGAAGAGGGGCTGATGCGGGGAGCTGGGACTTGCAGGAGGTGCCATCAATTTCCATTCTTGGGTAAATACCTATGGAAACTCTGGGGTACCCTCTTGGGCCTGTACAACCAGGGTCCTTCTGTGGCCAGATGAGACCCCCTCTAACCCCAAGGCAGATTCTTCCTCCTGTTGCCCTCAGCCTTCACAGGGCTGCCTGGCACAGGCCACCCCCACCCCCCCACTCTTGGTGTGTCCTTCAGGCTTCCAGGTATGGGCAGTGTCTGTGACATCCTTTCCAGAGCCGGAGGGGGTCGATCTCCCCCAGTTGTCCAATCTCCTTGTAAGTCTACACCTGATACAGTGTTGGTAGCTGAGGCTCTGACTCCATGGATAGGGACCTCAAGTCCCTGGAGGGACCATGAAATGCCATCACTGCACACCCGGAAGGGGCCTGCAAGGCTGTGCTGCAGGCTGGGAAAGCGGGTTCCAGTTCTGCCACTGACCACCTGTGTCCCCTTCTCTCCTTGGAACCAGTTTCCAACTTGGGACAAGAGGAGCCTTGAGGTGACGATGCTAATCTGAGGCCCCTCCCGGTTCTGACAGGCCATGGTTCCCTCATGTGCGACGTGGGCAGGAGGTTTGGGAAGGTATGAGGTGGGTGGTGTTTGATGACAGCTTTCCACGGAGCAGGTGGGGAGGTTCGTCTTCTCCTGACGTTGGGTATGAACTGATGCAGCCCCAAGCCTCTGGCAGGCTGTGATCAGTGCCTGGAGCTTTCAACCTGGTCAGCTATCCTAAGGTTGGGGAGAAGTGGCAGAGATAAGCAAGGAGATGTAGGCTTTAGGCTGTGGACAGAGATGCCCATGGCATGCAAGCACTGTGGGATAGGCCCAGTCCAGCTCTGGGGAGGAGCTCTGGCCTCGAGTTGCTGCAGATAAGCAACCAGCAGGTCTGCGAGAATCCTTTGTAACCAGACTCTTAGCTGTCAACAGCTTTGCTAGTGAAGTGACTAAAGAAAAGGCTGAGTCTGGGTGGGAAGGGGCTGGGGGGGCGGTGTTAAGTTTAGACCCCAGGGCTCAGACCAGAGGTGTCAAACAGGGTGCTCCAGGCTGTAACCTGGGAGGTGAGACCCCTTCCTGGATTTCAACCTCCCACTGGGCTTCTTGAGTCCAAGGGGTTTCCAGGGGACCTCAAGGTGCCAAGAAGACTGAAAGTCTCTAAGGAGCCAGCATCTGTGCACTTTGAGAGGTTTTCTGGGTGAGATACCCCCTGCCCCGACCAAGGCCCCTGTGTTCTGGGGAGCAAGAAGGCAAGGTGGTGGTAGGAAATGGCCGTGGGCTTCAGGGTCTGCGGGGTCTGAATCCAGTCTGCCTCTGCCGCTGCTCAGAGGTCCAGGGCCCTCCACTGCCTTCCTGTTTCTTTAAAGAATTTACTGGTATCTGAAATGCCCTGTTTAATCATTTATGTTTCCTGCCAATCCCCCAAACCCTAGTGGGAGGCTGGGCACTGAGAAATACAGTGGTATACAAGCCGGGGAGCCCCCGCCTCGTGGAGTCTGTAGTGCAGGCGAGCAGCTGAGGGAGGATGGCGGTGGGAACCTGGAGGGCAATGTGGGCAGCCACAGGTCTTCACGAGTGACACTATTTCGTGAGACATACTTCACCGTTACCTGAAATTCTCACTTTGCCAGTCGCCTGATTTTTCTGCCCTGCTCCCCCAGCCCCCCTGCTCCACTGCAGTAGCACCAGGAGGGGCGCCAGGGCCGGTCCTAGGACCTTGGGCAGGCACTTCCCGGTGGCCACGCCGCAGACACTCCTGAAGGACAGTAAGGAGTTCCCGGGTGGAGAGGGAGAGTCTTGGCAGAGGGCATGTGGGTGCAAACGGCAGGAGGGCCTGATGGGCCTTCATGAATGTGGGGTGCAGAAGGACAGCCTCAGAAGGTCACTGGGTCACGTTCAGGGGTCTGGATTCATACCAAGAACAACAGGGAGGGGCTGAAGGCTGAAACAGAGACTGACATGAGAATACCATGCGTTTTAAAAGGAAACTTCGGCTGCTGCATTTAGAATGGATTTGAGGGGAGGGCAAGCGTGGAAGCGGAGAGCTGGCTGGGAGGTTACTGCTGCCGTCCAGCTGAGACGGCGATGGCTCGGATAAGAGAAGAGGCGGTGGAGGAAGGAAGTTGATGTGTTCAACCAGTCCTCAGGAGGCAGAACCGGTAGGATTTAGCAACTGGTTGAGAACTGAGGGCTAGTGACGGAGCACAAGAAGGGAGGTGACTCCCAGGTTCTTGGCTTGGCCAGCGGGTGGCTGGGGTGCCATCCAGTGAGGTGGGAAAGACTAGGAAAGCGGGGAGCAGGAAGAGGTGTGTGGCCAGGGGAGGAGGTGAGTTTCATTTTGGATAGGCTCAGCTCTGGGTGCCTTTGAGATGCCCAAGGAGAGGTGTCCGGTGGCGCTCTAGAATGGATGCTGGCCTGAGTCGGAGGCTGCAGTCCTCAGTACAGAGAGGAAGCTTGAAGCCCAGGCAGCCCTGCTCCTCCTCTCCAGTTCCTGTATCAGGTGCCAGGGGCCTGGCTGGGCAGAGGTGGGGGCACCAGGCCTGAGCCTGATCCCTCCTGAGCACCTGATCCAAGGGGCAGCCCTTCTGGTTCTCACTGATGCCCAGTATATGGGGAGGTGAACTTCTGCTGCCTCATCTTCTGATTCAGTTGAAACAAGTACTAAGGGTCAAACAGATCACATTCAAGGGCCAAATCTGGTCCAGAGGCTGGGAACCTGGTCGGAGAACTTGGGTTTGAAGTGAGAAGAGGAGTTAGAATAGAACTCTCAGGGTGAGGACCCCAAAGGCAAGGACCCCCAAGGCATGTTCTTCCAAGGAAGCCCCTGGACTGGAATCCCCCCATGACTTGGATAAAAATACACTCCTAGTCTCTGTCTCTAGTAATTCAGATTCAGTAGGTTTGAGAGAGCCAGAAATCTGATTTTGTCCAGCACCCTGAGTGATTCTTAATACACTCAACTTTTGAGTGAGACTTGAGCAAATTTTGTCAAGGAGGAAGGAAGAAACCAGAACAGGTTGTCCAGAGCAAAGGTCATTTTAAGAATGACATTGGCTTCCCAGGAGGGAGTCCAAGGTCCCTCTCCTTTCTCCCAGCATGTCTTGGCTCCTTCCCAAGGAAGAAGAATACTAATCTTCGTGCTCAGGTTCAAGATTCTGATGGCACTCCATCTGCTCATGAGAGGCAGTGGACTCAACGGGCGTTAAGAGGATGGTGTACAGGGGTGAGGGCGTCTCTTTCGGCTCTTCTCGCCATGAAGTGGTAAGCAGAGCCGGATCTGCTTTTTCTGCCTGGATGCTTTTCTGTCCTTCCCAGCCCAGGCCAGCCTGGTGCCAAGCACAGTGGCACACACATACCATCTCTGAACCTCCCTTTCCTGGAGCTGGTGATGTGTTGGGTCAGCCTTTCTCCCTATCACAGTGGTAGGATCTAAGATTTGGGATGAACAAGAATATGGTGAGAGGTAAGCTGAGCAGGCCTCACAATTGCCTTTTAGTCTGAACCACTACTTCTTACTAGCTTAGAAATCATGCGTGTTCTGTGAGGAGCTTCCCAGGATGCTCTCCTGGGGCTCGACTCAGTTAACCACTACACATTTTGTTGGCTGGTTCTCCCATCTTTCTTTGACCTACAGCTTCATTAAAGATGCAAGGAGCAGGGAGGAAAAATGAGAGTTCTGGGCCAGAACTCTGTATTGCTGGGCCCCCACTGGTACGACTCCAAAGCCATACCATTATTTCTAACATTCAGCCAGTAGTACCCCAATTTCAACCCTAAGACAAAGGCCACAGAGTCTACACTGGATTTCACAAGGAGGTCACTAGTGACCTGGAAGAGCCGTGCCAGCAGGAGTGATGGGAGAGATGGGAAGAGTGGGAGGTGAGAGTAGAGGGGCACTGGCAGGGCCTCTCCCAGAGAACAGGAGGAGAGAGGGAGGAGGGCTGGGGTCAGAGCCAAGACGGGGAGGCGCTCTATGGGAGGAGATGGCGGAGAGGATGCACAGAGAGGATGGGACGGCTGCAGGGAGGTCCCAAAGCGTGGGGGATGGAAACATCTATAGAGTACAAGGAAGGGATTAACCTTGGACACAAGGTTGCCCCATCCATTCTAACAGGAGGTAAAGCAAAGTGTATGCTCTGTATAGGTAAGTCTCTAGGTGTGGTAATAGAAAGCTGAAGCAATTGCTACCTAATGGCAGATTTCTGTTAAACTGGGGGTGCAATCTGAGACTGGGAGTGAGTCAGAGGTCTAAGGAGGATGCAGTTTAAGAGAATCCTGGGCAGTGCCAGGCAGGCAGCCCCCAGGGTGAGGCACGGGCAAGGGGAGAAGGCACATGATCTGAGCTTGGGGTTTTGCCAAGAGGGTGTGATGGGAAGGCAGGGGGCATGGGGGTTCCTGATTACAGTGGTCAAACAGTGGAGTCTGGCAGAAGGTTGGGAAGGTTGAGGGGTCGTGGGCATGAGAGACTGGGGAATAGGGAGATGGGGAACAAGACAGGGTTAGGAGCTCCAGCAAAGCCATGATGGGTGTGGGCCACAGAGGGCAGGGCACAGCCCTGGAGCTGCCATTGTGTGGGTGGGGCAGAGAGCTGGTCCCAGCTGTCTCACTGTGTGGCCCTGGAAAAGTCACATGCCCTCTCAGGTCCCAAGTTTCTTCTGCACAGAGACTGATGGCTTCCCTGGCTTTAAGGATCTACAAACATGGTGAGCTGACATGGGGAGGATGCCAACTGACAAGGGCCCAGAGCAAAAGGAACTCTGGGGCCTTGTCACATAACAGGGCACAACAGGACAAAGTAGCCAGCACCTGAGGGGTATTCAGGATGGACAGTAAAGTCAGGAAGACACCAGGAGCTTCAAGGACACGAGTCTGAATAAAGGGCTCTGCCAGCAGGAGCTTAAGAAATTTGGGGTGTGGGCACAGGGGGAGTGGGAGTTGGCCTGACCCAATCTGGGTCTGCAGTTCTATCTCGGTCTTCTCTGACAAGCTCTCACCCACTGGTAAACTCCCTTTAGATGCAGCAGAAACAAGTGAATGGTAGACTCCTTCCAGGGCTGCTGACTTCTGGGTTCTCAATCTAATGTGTAATTCATTTACCTATTTGGGATGGTTGTTTTTTTTAAAAAAACAAACAAACAAAAAAAAAAAAACAAGGAAAATCTTCCCAGATCCCAGGCTAAGCCCTCTTTTATTTTTTTCCCTCAGGATGTATTAACGTTCTCTGAGGGGGAAAGCTGCCAACAGATTAATATTTTTCATAGTGTTCAAGGAGCTTTAGCCCTGAAGATGTTTCAAGGATAAGGTTAAAAGTGGCTTAAAATCCTTGGAGATTCACAAACGGTATTCACATGCGAAAAGATATACAAAGTCCAGCAGGAGAGAAAACTTTTCAACTTTTTAAACCACAGGACCCCCCACTCCCTAACATACTTGTACTCCCACTGCCCCCAGAACTAATATTCTGTTGGTTCCACTTTGACATACACTAGGAAAATAAATAAACCACCTGCAGTAGACTATCTGCCCTGGCACAAACAACTAGTGTGGCTGTGAGGGATTACATATGCCTTGGGTGATCTATTGGGTATGGCCAAAATTGGTGTCATTTAAACAGCTCTTGGGAAAGACTTTAAGCCTGTTAAAGAGTGAGAATAATCCCTGGCATGAATAGAAGTATTTTAAATCTGTGAAAAAACTCACAGTCCAAGAGTCAACTCACACCCACAGAGTGTCCTGGACACGCTGCAGACAAGCATTCTTGGGGCCAGACGCGGCCTTATAAGGTGGCCTGACATTTTCTCATGGCCCAGGCCACCCTCCAAAAATATCCAGGGACAGAAGAAGAGCGGGAACTGACCTCCCTGAATGTTTCAGAGATTAACAAGCAGGCTCTCCATTAAGCAGGAGCACTAACACCTGCTTTATGACCGGCTCCAATATCTCTCATTTCAAAACCAGGCAGCCTGCACAGTCCCAGCCAGGGAAGTCTCCGCAGCAGTCAGAGAACAGCTGGAGCCTCAGAGCTCAAATCCAAACTGGGGTTTTTTGCTCTAAAAAAGTGTTATTTCCTGTACCCCTCCAGAACACGAGGCTGCCTTTACTTTATATGGACAATAGAAGTCTGTGACTGACCTTTGTTAGCGTGCCTTTCTGCCCTTGGGTCAAAGCTATGTTCCAAACGCCTTGGAGTCCCCAGACCCCTAATCGCTTGTGAGGTGCTGCCCCCCAGTGGGGCCACCCAGCTACGACAACACGGAGGCGGAAATGGCCTTAGGGCTTTAACCAAGTCCAGCATGAAAAAGCATCTGGATTGCATCCGCCCTCATAGATGGATGTGGAAGCGCTGCCATGGTAATAAGTCCATGTTCTGGAATTAGTGAACAGAAAACACAATTTCCAAACATAAACGGATTTATGAAAGGGGTATTAGGTGCTTAAAGTACACTGCCTCTCACATATTTTATTTTTGCTTATCAAGTGACTCTCGGGGTGAATTGCCTTTTTGTGGGGAAAAAAAGATTATTTTTGGTAATGAGATCTTACCCTGTAACAGTGAGAGGTATTTATCTAAATCTGAAAAAAAAAAAAAAAGAACCGAGATTAGTTCCTCACATGTTTAAATCAAAGTGTAGGTCAAAAAAACCTACACAGCTCTCTTCTAACTCTGGTTCCTAGTTGCAGGTAGGGGAATGTTAATAGGTATAGCTATTT
Source organism: Neotragus pygmaeus (assembly GCA_006410875.1). NCBI lineage: Eukaryota > Metazoa > Chordata > Mammalia > Artiodactyla > Bovidae > Neotragus > Neotragus pygmaeus. The sequence goes on from SJYV01031018.1 coordinate 532,194, forward strand.
TTGGTAATAGATGTTTAGANAAAAAAAAAAAAAAAAAAAAAAAAAAAGAACCGAGATTAGTTCCTCACATGTTTAAATCAAAGTGTAGGTCAAAAAAACCTACACAGCTCTCTTCTAACTCTGGTTCCTAGTTGCAGGTAGGGGAATGTTAATAGGTATAGCTATTTTTGGTAATAGATGTTTAGAACAGTTTCTTTACTACTAAACTATAACAACGAACTAGTCTATTTGTAATGCTGGAATTAAAAAAAACAAGGAATTGCAAAGCTAGTTTCTTCATTCTTGTTAAAGGGAACAGAACAACACAGCAGTATTTTCAGAATATTGTGTGTGTAACAGTGGGCCTCAATTATACCAATGGTAATTCCTAAGCCTGGAGCTTATGTTAATATAGTACACGTAATTGCCATAAAATATGACAATGACAAATTACAAAGACCTGGCTGGTTTCCCATTGCCACTCTAAGATGGAAAGGCTGGATTTTCTGGATAGCCTCTACTATTAACTTTACCATCTGTTCCTCAGTTTCAGCTGAAATAATTTTCTTTTCATAAATGTGCCTATCTCTGAAGTAGATTAACTCTATATGAGGAGAGAGGCTCTTCTAACCACTGTGTTGGTAATTTCTGCGATCAGACAGCATTCAGAAAAAATATGCTCCTCTTTGGAACATTTTCCACAGTTCTGGACAAGGGTGATACCTCTAGGACCTGGGAGACTCAGGTGAGCCCACGCCACTGCTGGAGGCACCTTGAGACCACCTAGAGACGTAGCAGAAAGGGGCTGGCACATGGACACATTAGCACTTTTAAGGTGAGGAAATCTGGGGTCTAGAACTAGCGGGTTGGAAGCAGCATCCTCTCAGTCTTTCTCCCCGCTTGTTATTGTGTGTAAAGCAGTTTCTAGGATTGCTCTGTGCTTGGAGGTGTTTTTAGGAGGAGGTACTGGACCGCTTGACCAAGTACTTGTTTCATAAGGTGAACATTGCCGGGCAACAGTATGTCCTCTCTCAACTTATATTAGAAAAATTAGAGTAAAACTCACATACATACACACCGTAAGACAAGGGCCCTCCATCTTTTACTGATTAATTTTTTATTTCTCCTGGTCACCTATATGATGAATCTATCCTGTCCTTCTGCAGCCAGATTGGAGGCTAGCAAGGTAAGCTTGAAGACTGGCTGCTTGGAAGAATGATTTTTTCAAAACCTCAATATAATTTGTCTGCTTTTCCTTTAAGTGTAGAACCATTATGAAGAGCAAAATAGATTTAAGAACTTTAAGAAAGAGCTGGAATCTATAATGGAACTGAAACTTCCATAATCCTACAATACCATTTTCAGGCCAACTCAATGTGAAAAATTACCAGATCTACTGGTCAGATATCAAATCCAGGCAGAGCACACACCAGTTTATTTTGAAATGCAACACAGATCAGTATTTTATGAATACAACTTATTTCTACATTATCAGGTAAAAACAGCTTCCAAATGCATGCATAGAAAGTTAAGCATAGTCTTTGAACTCCTTATTTCTAAATATACAAAAAATACATTTAAATTATATAATTTTAGTGAATCAAAGACTTATAAAATTACAGTTTTGGTTTTCACAACATAGAAAAAATATAAAAATGACTTTATATATGGTTGTATAATTTTTTACCCAAATTTCAAAGGAGCGGTATGTACCGATTTTGTCTTACAATGCTTTATCCAAAACTCAGAATTCAAACTAATTTGCAGGTTGTACCGCATCAATGCCAACCTTTTATTATAAATGAATAACCAAAAACACAAGTGGAAGTGAGGGCACAATCTCTTCACATGCCTCAAAGCTACACCTTCCAAGCCCTTCCTGTCGGAAGTTTGCTCCAGAGGAACGTTTCCATCAGGTGGATGTGCTTTATTCCATGACTAACTCTCCAGGGAGCCTTTGAAAACAATCAGTACGTGTTAAATGAATGACCCCAACCTTAGCAAACAGAACACAGCAAGATGCAGATTAGCAGCTTGTGTAGATACAGCACTACTGCGTATCTCAAAGAATTCTCTGCCAGAAGGTGGTCCCCGAAGGCGGGGATCTGAAACACCCAATCAGGTAGGGGTTGGGGGGGGGTGGGCAGATGATGCCTTTGACTCTGCCCGGAAATGAAAGTGGTTAAGTCTGACAAAATACCCACCAAAACACCACCTTCCTCATCCACACCTTACAAGATGTGATATCCGGTAGGGTTAGATGTTCTCAGTTCATAAACGATCACCACCACTTCCAAAGAGAAATGAATTCATATTAGAGATAAAGAAACCAGTTACTGAGAGAGGTGACTGAAGGACACAGTGCATGCCTTACTTATCTGCAACGAGCATTTTAAATGTTGATGGACAAAAATACACACTGGGGTTGAGACCCTTTTTGAGAAGGGAGTTGTTTGCTGCGTTCTTGTTGTCAAAGTTCAATTGGATGCATGACCACTATTGTGACAGATTGTTTTTCATAAATAATGACAAAGTATAATAGAGAGGCCCGAATAAAACTCCCAATTCAGCAAGCTTGGAAAATTTGCATTTTTCATCCCATCTTCTATAACTATTTCAAACACAAATGAAAAAAATCTTACTCAACTTAAGTAATAAAGCTAATATAACCCAAACTGATTCTATTTTATGGTAGAAAAACATTTTGGAAAAATAAGAGAAAAAAGCATAAAAAATAATCTTCCCACATATTTTGTTTATCAAATACAAGAATAGATTCTAATCTCACCACACCCAAGTCAAGAGTGCTGCATTTAAGAAGCAGAATTTTAATGATCAATTCAAAAATAATGTATTATACATCTGCTTGCATTAAATTTCAGGCTGCATATTTTCTTCTCATTTTCATCTTAATTTTCAAGCTTCTATTAAAATAAGCATTTAAAAGTTTTCCATTATGATACCCTTCTAATATTGGCAATTATACTTTAGTTGATAACCAATCAGTAAGCTAGTAAGTTAGACTTTTAAAAGATCAACCAATTAAAAAAAAAGGGAAAATGTTTCCGTAAAGAACACTGTATATTTAAAATCTAATGCATGTCTAAACTTGGGCTTTACATTTTTATCCAACTCTTTCTTGAAAAGCCTTAAATGCACAGTTTAGCAATTATAGTATGTAGACAAGACGTTAATTAGACAATGTCCATATGTCCAAAGTATTTCTTGGCTGCTCCAAAATGCGGGGACGATACTACTTTTAGTTCATGACTGCCCAACTGGAACATTTCACTGCCTCTGGACTTACAACTTGGTGGGAATTACATAGCACCATAATAAGGAAAAGTATACAAACAGAAGAGCTGAATAAAAATGTAAAAATAAAATAATAAGTGTACACAAACCCATTCCTGATTGTTCTTCCAAACTCCATTTCTAGAGTAACACCTTCCGTGTGCTTTCAAGAACAGATTCTCTACTTCTGTGCACTAGGCTGGCTTCAGGTCCCTAAGCGAAAATAGCTCCTGGCAAACTCCTTACTCAGGGTTTTCTGAGAATGGTACTGTGAAAGGTACCCGTCATTGACTAGCTACTAAGCTTTCCCTTCCTCAGAACTGTCCAGTTTTGTTAAAATAGGATTGAGGTGGAGCCCCAGTTAAGGTAGCTTCTCTACAATATACACATACTTATTAAATTCAAGCACATTTCGTAGTGGCAAGCAGTAACGACTCAACTGAAAACAAACAAAAGGGTTCTAGTTGTTTTCTGATTATAAGCACTACCCCAAAGTTTCACAGACATGTACACTGTATAACTCATTCACTAGACACGAGGGGAAGGTCCCAGCCATAACTTCAGAGCGTGCCAGAGAACAAACGGCTTCCAGCATGCAGTCAAGCACTTTGAGAGGGAATGCTAAACACACTGCAGGCTGAAACGCAACTGCTCCAAGCTGGCACTCAGTGGGCACAACTTCAGGACTCAGACTGTAACGCTCAAGGAGTTGGTGTTACAGATCTTTTACTTATCAGACATGTGAAGGAAACAGGAGGACATAAAATGCCAAATCCCTTTCCAGCGCCATCATAAATATTGGGAACTTCTGGTTGAAAGAGCATGCTGAAATGGACCGGCCAGGATGTTTTATGTAACAGCTTTCGTTTTTTTTGTTTTGTTTTTTAGAAAATCCCAGGCCCACATGACACTGGATTTTGGTTTATTTATTTAGTATTTAAAAATAGTTCTTACTTATTTTCTATGAAACGTATTGGGAACTGAAAAAGTCTGCAGCATTTTTTTGTCATTGGAAAGTTTGTTTCTGGGGATGTGCAGGAAGAAGGAACTATTCAAATTTCTTGTGTTCTTCAGTATGAGAAAGGATCTTTCTTCTCTGGTGTATCATGTGGAAGTATAACTGGGGAAAAACTGCAAAGAAGAGAAAGAATTGGTTAAGGAAATGATTTAAAACCACATGTTCTATGTAAAGCACATGGACTTGAGGTCCTCTCTGACTCCGACCACTTTCTCTCCCAGCAACCAAGGATGGTAACAAGACGGGCTTAGAGAAAGAAGAAAAATAAAGAAGCTTACTTTCCTGCTTTAGCCAAGGGGGAAGGGCGACGTGGATTGGAATGTCAGATACTACTGTCACTAGCATTACCAATCAAGATTCCACAGAGCTGCCAGATCAAGCTCATGCTATCTTCACATTTATTCTCTGATTTCCCAACAACTAGGGGATGAATTCTAGTGCGGGAGCTATTATTCCTGTTCACAGAGGAGGAATGGAAGCCTCAGAGAGGGTGGGCATTTGCCTGCGGTCTCACAGCAAATCACTGACAGTCAGGACCAAGCTCCATGCTGCTGATCCACAGCCTCGCCCTCCCTGTCCCCCTGCTCTGTCACCCAGGAGGATGTCCCAAAGGTACTTCCAGAGAAATGCTGTTCTTTGGGAAGACCAAGGCGTGGTGTTTGATCTGAACACCACTAAGCCACATTTGGATATGAAAAGCAAACTCTTACGCACTGGAGATTCTGTTCTTGGTCATTTCATGAGTTACTTTAAAAAGGACTGGCTCTCGATTGAACAGGGTGGTACTGCCTCTCTAGGGAGTAGCTGGAAATTGGGGTGGGAGGACTGGAGTGGGGATATTATTGGCATTCAGTGCAAGGGGCCAGTAATGCCAAAATCCACACTACGTGACAGTCCTCCATGACTAAGAGCTGTCCCACCCCAAAGGCCTCCAGTGGCCCTGCTGGGAGATGCCAGCTTCAGCTAGCTGACCTTCACAAGGTTACTGTAAACTGGGGGTTCAAAAACCACATAAAATACTCCAGGAGATGGTCTTGGACGTACACCATCCACCTTCCCTTCTCAACAGCTCCACTCTATATTTTAGACAGTAACCTGTGTTTGGGGGAGGTGATTTCTTCTACTGCCAACTCTTCTCTGACAGTTTCCTTCTTTCCAAATGGGTTCCAAGTTGGCCAAATGTCAAACGATCCTCCCAAAGTACCAAGACATCAGTGGGTGTGTGCACACAGATTTGATCAACTGCAGAGGAGGCCCCGGCGCTGAACAGCACTGCCATCCACTCCACTCGCTATTTGCAGGCAGGAAGTTATTCACAGAAAAGACCCAGCTTGTGCATAAAATTCAACAGTGAGAGAACTATTTTGGCATGAACGCCAGAAAATTTGACAAGCTCTATAATCTAAAAACTGGAAGTAAGGATATAATTAAACCATAAGGAATGCTAATTGTAATCATTTAAAAATGTGAGGCTAGTCACATTTCTATAGATATACTTTAGTGAAGGGAAACTTTGCGGCAAAGAACACTAAGGACTTTTCCACTGGCTGCATTTGTGATTATGTCACTCATATNGGAATGCTAATTGTAATCATTTAAAAATGTGAGGCTAGTCACATTTCTATAGATATACTTTAGTGAAGGGAAACTTTGCGGCAAAGAACACTAAGGACTTTTCCACTGGCTGCATTTGTGATTATGTCACTCATATGAAGTGTGGCTATGGACCCACGGGGTCTGATGCAGGACAATGATCCAAAAGCCATTCAATAGGCCTTTAGTGGCAACAAGATGGCTAAATACTCTTTCATCCTCATCATGCAAGGGCCGACCAGCTACCGAGGCTCCTTGGTCAGAAATGGGGAGCAGATATGGCCCTTTCATTTTGTTACATTCTTCCAGAAGTTGCTCAGGGCCCAAGAGAAAGATATGTGTTGGGGAGACAGGGAAAATGGAAGTACCTGGGTGAGAGATTCTCTGCTCCTCTGGCAGTGACTCCCTGGTGACCAGAACTTGGGGGACACGATCTGCATCTCAATTACTCACATGGTCACACCAGCTACAGTGACTGAGATAATTCCAGATGCAGGGCTGCCTGCTCTTAACTACACTGAAAACCTCAACCTGACAACAGGCTGCTCAGTATTCTAGCCTCTGCTCTTATAGTTCATGGCATGTAGGATGGAGATGGCGGCTGTGCATGTGTGTGTTTTGGTGTGCCAGAGGGCGGGTGGGTGTTTGTGGGTGTCGCTGGGCACACCTTCCTGTAAGGAGAAGGGTGCTCTTAAGACTTGAAGGCAGAGGGCAACTGGAAAACTCTGCCTGGGGCCAGTTTCTTCTTTTTCTCTAAAAATCAGAGGTGTGGTTATGGTTACTGACAATGTGGACAGTGCCCTGCTTCTTGGTGACCCTGCCCTCTATCACTGTTTCTCATTTTTCTCTGCCTTTTTTAAACCCCCAGCCCTGCAGCTAACTTTCACCAATTTGCAAAAGGGGGAGGGCAGGTAATGTAAACAGATACTGTCCATACTCATACTGCAGCTGCAGCAGGGGAGAGGAACCCCCCCGAAGGGAATCCAAAGCACCCCACTATGAGAAAACCCCCAGGGCTGCAGCTCACAGGCCATGCACAATATGGGCTGCATGTGCGACAATGCAACATCTGGTCAGGACCATAACGAAGAGGTGCTGCTTTCTGTAAGATACGTACATCATCCACTTCCCATGAGAGGAGATTGAAAGAAACCTAAGTTGTGGAAGGGAATCCAAATTTGGTAAAGAAGGCTGCATGGCAACAGCAACCTCTCCTGACTCTGCACTTTCTTCTCATAAATACAAAGTTTTGGAAAGTTGGAAACATGCAGTTGGCTGGAATGAACTGTACAAACTGGTCTCAGCATTAACAACATCAACTACTGAAAACATCCAGGGCCACTGGCTCAGGCCAGAAGCACAGTGAGCGCCAGCAGACATGAGTGATCTGCAGCAGCAGACAGGGTCTGCGCTGCCATCTTGAGCCTGGGTGGGGAGTTAGGGATTTGAAGGGAAACTTTCTCTGTCCTTGGAATGAATCCTTTTTCTGTCCTACAAGAGTTAAGCTACCTTAGAAATGAAAGAGGATGGACTTTAACCAAGCCAAGTTGTCTCATTAAAAAGAGGCTGAGAATGGTGAAGGGGAAGGGCTGAGGCAGGAAAGCAGGCGCGGGCTGAGAGGAGAGAGTTTCCCTATTCTCTCTAAGACAGCTGACTCTCAGGTCGGTGCTCTCTTCTCTTCTAAGGCCACAGAGGAAGATCCCACAGAACCGGGTTTGTTTTCCTTCAGGAATCTTGTCATCCTGTGTTTGACCAGGCCCCTTCTCTACCGAGAGGTCAGCAGGCAGAGGCAAAAGGTTGGCCCCATAGCACAAAAGGAGACGAGCAGGTGCAGAGTGCCCAGAGAACTGCTCCTGGAATACAGCCTACCTGCCACAGACTGGAACCTGGCAGCACCTCTGAGGGAGGGGCCCCAGGTTTCCATCAACGGGGCAGCACTTTGTTACTGGCTCCGTTCCCAGTTGTCCAGTACAGCATTTATCTCCATTTAAAGACTTATGGTGAACTTAAATGAATCTTATGGTGCTCATCAGGATAATACTGGTTAGCCTGGGTGTGGCAAAACTGCAGTTAGGAATTATTGCTCTAGAGGCTGGAAATGAAACTCTAGGGGAACAAAATCGGAAAGATGAAAAGCTCTAATTCTTACTACTTAAATTTTTACGCTCGTCCATATTTTTGCTTGAACATCAACTACCTTTTACATTTGGAGAGAGATGGCCATTAGCCACCCTGCTTCCAGCAACAGAGAGGAGGACTCGACTGCTCCTCAAGGGTGTAAAAGGAATCACAAGGCAGAAGTGCAGCCAAGAACTTCTCCAAGATAAATGTTCACAAGAAACTAGGATGTCATTTTTTTTTCCCCTCAAAATGTATGAAATGCAATTTTCCACAAGGGGACACAAGCTTGTCACCTGTGATTGTTAGGATGATTCATTCAGTTAATGCTGTGGGCCGAAGTAAAATCCAACCTTCCAGTCTGAATTTAACCTGAGGTTTAGGGGAGAATATAGCATCTTACAGCCTAAAATAAGATTCAGAGTCATAATGCCAACAGAAGTAGCTAAGGGAGAAGAAGCATTCAGTTTACATGGCCTTGGGTAAAACATGACTTTTGGATATGTGAAAATCAGTTATAGGATAGAAATCAAACATCAGCATTTGAGAAAAGGAGTAAACAACTCTTCATCCTCAGCAAACAAGACTCACTTCAGAGAAGCCTCAAACATGGCCTTTTCTCTCTGTTAATGTGCTGGTAGGCAGATTTGAGTATCTATATATTTAAACCTTCAGCTGCTGCTGCTAAGTTGCTTCAGTCGTGTCCGACTCTGTGCAAACCCACAGATGGCAGCCCACTGGGCTCACCTGTCCCTGGAATTCTCCAGGCAAGAACACTGAAGTGGGTTGCCATTTCCTTCTCCAATGTGTGAAAGTGAAGTTGCTCAGTTGTTTCTGAATCTTAGCGACCCCATGGACTACAGCCTACCAGGCTCCTCCATCCATGGGATTTGCCAGGGAAGAGTGCTTTATAATCGGAAACCATCCTGAAGAGAATGCTATGTTCTGTTCAGATGGCTTTAAGTGTTTATTTCCAAAAAAGAAAATAAGAAATAAAGAAAAAATTAATCAATTAATCTATTTTTATTTTACTTGTTTCTACTCAACTACCAATTCCTTAAAAGTGAAGTAATGTCTATTTTGATGCAGCAAAAGTGTAAAACTCTCTCTACAGTGTTTTTCAAATACCATAACAAGCAGCTTTTAAGAGACTGAAAAAGTCAAGGTAAGGTCTCTAATGGCTTTTGTTTTTTTTGCTTTCCACTCAGTACTTTCCTCCAATAGGCAGTTAACCTATCCTGGCATTCACTGTTTCAAACACATACACTAAGGACTGCATTTTAGCAGCCGAGAGGAATTCATCTTTATTCAGTTACTACCAGAGAAAATTCTTTCTGACAGTCAGCTTCAATGAAAACCAAAGCATCCCCAATAAATAAGATTTATGGTGTAAAAACAACCAAAGGCATTTAACTCTAGCTATTGTTGAGCCTATTTTAAAAACATAAATAAATTTATGCATAAATATCTACTTACTTGGAATGTAAGAGATCATTATCAGAATTAGGAATGCATAATAATCAAAGGAGAAATTGTATTTGTTAGGTAAACTGATGGAGTACAGGCCAGCTTGTCTGACAAAGGGCAAAGCGGCATATATTGTGAGCAGTTCTCCAGACACTCCCATTGGGTACAGCACAATGAAGAGTGTGTACCTAAAACAAAACAAAATATTCGTTACTGAGGTTTGAAGCCAGCTACAGTAGAAAGAGGCACCCTCCCACCTCCACAACCAGTACTGATTATAAGTAATTGTTATTACTTATTGTTTATACACTTTCCTGTTTACCCACTGCTTAAATTCAGGTTTTACAACCCAGTTTTTGAAAAGGGCCAAAGCAGGTATGTTTCTGAATGTTCTAAAATAAAATGTATTTGGTCAGCCTCAAAATCTAGCCTGACTAAATAAACAACTCTTCAAAACAACCCCCTAAAATAACTGAGGTGATGTCAAATGCTGGTAAAGTAGGGGCACGGAGTCATGGTTCATACTGAAGGGTCCTGCCTCATAGGTGGGTGTGGGTTTCAGGGGGAAGGTGTTGAAACATGGTGTCCAAGAATCCCTACAATGCACACCAATTCTGGTCTGTGGACTGAAAAAAGCAGCATATCCAATGTGTATATACTGCAAAGCTTTCAAAAGCCTGTACATGCTACTGTGAAAAATAAAATACATGCTAAGTTTAAAAAATATTAAAAATTTTATGATAGCCTTGGTCATTATGTAATTTTCCAGTCCCTCTCCACCCCAAAAAAACCCCAATTACTATCACATGGGTGACTCTACACAATTTTCTTCACTTTAAAAAGGAGTTTCTCATGTTTTAAAAAGAATTTTGGAGAGGCTCACCCTAGGGAACTAACTGGAAGCCATTCTGAGGTATAAGTACTGCTAAAGAAATCATCAGCTGATGTTTAAAAAGCCTTTGGCTGTTTGTGGCTGACAGTAAATGCTGGGCTCTAAACGTCTACATACAGGAAATACGCTGATGAAGGAAAGGTATGCTCTCCAGTGTCACCTTCAGCCATGCTTAGGAGGAGGGTGGAAAAGCAGGACTCTTCCAGGGGCCACAGAAGACAAAAGACAAAGGACTCTTTCTCTAAGACTAAAACCAGGGTTTGGTCAATAAACTTATATAACGAGGATAGACAGCTATAACTAGGATAGACAGCTTTCTATTTTTCTATCAGCTTTGCTGCCCAACTTGGTTAGAAACCGCTATACTTTTCCTATTCTCCTCTTTTCCTAATACAAATGTTTACTGGGGAAGAAAAAAAAAAAAAAAGGAAAGAAAAAGAAGTTCACACGCTTTGGCAACATTTGGTTTATGTCTCTGTTCAATCCTTAAACTCATAAATTGTCTAGGAAACACCGTTTTCCTTTTATGAAATGAAGCACTTTGGCCCCAAGGACAATTTTGATCCTTTGGCTCTGTCACTCAATCCTGTAGTCTTTTCTAACTCAGAAAGCTGCTCCCAACTGTGTCACAGGTTAGTTCAGATAATCAGATGAATGATCAGAAATTCACCAAATTCATAACAAATACTATTGTTAAAAATAATCAAAGCAAACTAAACTGATAATATGCTAAAAGTGCCCTGTAACATTTGTTATTAATTAAAGAGTAATTTAAGAATTATCGTATTGGAAAAATTGAGACAGGAATTGGACTTGGTCCCAAAAAGCCATCATAATGGCAGAAGCTCATCAGTAAAGTTTTCTGTGGACAAAAAAGGGATGCTACATCAAATCTCTATTGAATAATTTAACTGAGAGAATTGATCCCAAATAAATCACTTAAGTAGAGATAAAAAATTTTTAAGGGTTTTTATAAATCACAGTTACATAGTCACTTGCCCTGATGAAATCCACAGAGGAGAATTCATCCCACCCCTACCTCACACAAACTTTAGAAATAAAAATTATTATTTAGGCAATAAAGAAAAAGTACAGTGATGGAACACTTCAAAAGTTAGTCTTCATTCCCATACTTCTTACCTGGCCCACTTGATGAGGTAAGGCAGGTGGTTTAACAGACTGAATGTATAAAAGGAGTAACGGATAATTTCTGTGACTGTCCAGGCAATAACAAACAGGAGGACACTGTCTTCACTCTGGACCTGCAGGGAAAGGAAGACAAAGACAAAGCAGACACGTAAACCACTTTAACAAAGAAGCACNGAATGTATAAAAGGAGTAACGGATAATTTCTGTGACTGTCCAGGCAATAACAAACAGGAGGACACTGTCTTCACTCTGGACCTGCAGGGAAAGGAAGACAAAGACAAAGCAGACACGTAAACCACTTTAACAAAGAAGCACTCACAACGTGGAGAGCAGAGTCCTTTCCCCCTTGCTGAGCTGGTGGGGCTGAAGACAACACAGCTCCTAGCCTGTAACCTCAGGGCCCACAGCACAGCACAGCACAGCAAGGGCTTGCCACGTAAAGAATACAGACACGTCTATGACAACAACAGCAGAGCCGAGGGACGAGGGGCAAGAGAGAAGAAACTCGGCTTACTGACGAGTAAGAGATACACGGATGGGGAACTACAGGAGCTGGAGCCCAAGGGAGAAACAGGTACGGTGAGTGAGTTTCTGCGTGTTTGCTTGCTGACATGATGTGGAGAATGTGAACCGGTATTGTGGGAGCCAAGAATGCTGAGGCAAGACAGTAGAAGGGTGAACTGGTGAAAAGCTTGGGTTCCATTAATAAGAATTTTAACTTTATTTCCATGACAACTTGGAATCCAACGAAATTTCAGAAAACGGCAACATAATGATAAAAACACAACCGAGGATGAAGCTAATTCCCTGGGCAGGATGAATTCACGTGGGGGAAGCTGAAGATCATCTATGAGGCAAGCCCATTTATTCTCTCCTACTGGTGACTTCTGATCCCAGATGAGCCTGGTTTAACTCAAAGATTACAGAGGCTTCCATGATGATCACAGGAGGTGGCTAAAGCCAGAAGAGCTTTGGAATTCTCAGCCTCCTATGAAGTTGTTTTCATGCTGAAAAACCAATATGCTTCTAATAAGGCTCCTTAGTCAGTCAGTTTAGTCGCTTATTTGTGTCCGACTCTTTGCGACCCCAGGGACTGCAGCACGCTGGGCTCCCCTGTCCATCACCAACTCCTGGAGCTCACTCAGACTCATGGCCATTGAGTCGGTGATGCCATCCAACCATCTCATCCTCTGTTGTCCCCTTCTCCTCAAGCCTTCAATCTTTTCTAGTATCTTTTTCAATGAGTCAGTTCTTCAGATCAGGTGGCCAAAGTACTGGAGTTTCAGCTTCAGCATCACCTCCAATGAATATTCAGGGCTGATCTCCTTTAGGATGGACTGGTTGGATCTCCCTTCAGTCCAAGGACTCTCAAGAGTCTTCTCCAGCACCAATTCAAAAGCATCAATTATTCGGCGCTCAGCTTTCTTTATAGTCCAACTCTCACATCCATACCTCACTACCGGAAAAAACATAGCCTTGACTAGACGGACCTTTTCCAGCAAAGTAATGTCTCTGTCTAGGTTGGTCATAGCTTTTCTTCCAAGGAGCAAGCATCTTTTAATTTCATGGCTGCAGTCACCATCTGCATTGATTTTGGAGCCCCCAAAAATGAAGTCTCTCACTGACTTCTTAGGTATTTTCATTTTAGGGGATTTTCTCACGATATGCCTCAGACTCCAAATCTTGCATGAAAATTTATTAGTGTGGTATTAACTTTCAGCATACCCAGCCTTCCCACTCCAGCTAAGTTTATGATGATCCTTCACACTTGAAAACGAATAGTAAAAATAAGAAACAACCTTGCACCTCAATTCACTTATATTTTCTTACATCCAAAAAGGGCAGTTAGAGAGTTGTATGTGAATAAGAAGTTCCACTGAGCAAACCACACAAATATCATTTACAAGATCTTCTCTGTCTTACTCCTAAGATCTAATATAACAAAAGTATGGCATTCTAACCTTAACTTTTGCTTCTCTGCATGTGGAATGTTATTGAGCACTTATATTCTTCCTCAGAAAGTGAAAATGGAGAGATCTGCCTACACAATGAAATAAGCAGTCATTTACATACCTATTAACTAAATTGCTCTGACAAAGAACTTCATAAATCCAGTTACTATTCTCTAAAAATAGTAAGAATTTTATACTGTCAAGAGCAAGAATACTTTTTTGTTTTCCTGGTGCTCTTATATTAGCCAAAGTAAAGCAAAAGCTAAATCCCTTTAAAGCTTTCATGTTTCATTTTTCAGTCTGTCCACAAATCCTTGCTTAAAACCCATCTATACCAAAATATAATTTCAAAGCACACTTTGCTTTTTTTTGATATACTTTGTAATCCTCATCTTAAGGAGATATACTTTTACAGCTATGGGCTAAAAGCCTTCCTCAAAGATCTTTGGGTTATTGTAGAAGTTCTTCTCTAATATTTTGCATTGTAATAGTCTTGAAAGCAGGAAGCGTGTTTTACTCATTTTTTGATTCCCAAAAGCACTTTGTGCTTTTCACAAGTAGGAGTTCAACAGGTATTTGTGGAGCAAAACAATGCAATCCTAATCAGCTGCCTGTGCTTTGATACATGATACTAGTTTCTGTGTAGTCTTGGAGGCTTTCAAATAGGGAAAAGCAGACAAGCAAGCCCCCCAGCCTTCTGCTCTGAGCCAGTCTAGAAGGTATTTGATTCACACACACCTTCAGTTAGACCAAAAGGACTGCGACAAACACGGACTCAGTCTGTTCTCAGAATCCAGCTGTGAAGACCACGTCATAATTTTTAAAAGCCTAAGGATAGGGAAAATGACCGTTTTGTACAAATGATATCTTCAGATCTACAGGAAGTACATATTATTAAGAAGGGGCTTGTGTAAAGTCAGAGATCAAATTTATCTAATTTGCAGATAACTATCCAGTAACACAAAATAGGGGTAGAAAGGAATGAGTTAAAATGAGTTAATGAGTTAAAAAGACCAATGAGCAGTTTGGGCTACTCCAAAAATGTTTTGAAGCCACGTTTCAAAGCTGCATGCCCTCACTCATGGCACCAATGAGGGTATGGGCATGGGGCAACCAGGTCAGCCAGGAAATCGTCCTTTGCCTGGGGCAGTGAGCTGTGTGTTGGACCCTCCACACTGCAGACGGCAGGTTTCAGCCCCCTGCTCTACAGTGAGAGAGGAGGCATGGGGAGTGGGTGGCTTGTGTAATTTAACCAAGGGAGTTTACACAGAAATTCAGCTTGAGAAACAAATGGGCACAAGAGAAAAACCTTTATACACAAACAGCATCATATGTTGGGCTTTAAAAGGCTCGGGGAGTATCAGTACATGAAAAGCTGTCATTTTTATTACATTCAAAGAAAAACAGATGGTGCCACACAAGAAAATCTCTATGAAGAAACCCTATTCTTCTTAGCCTTTTGGAACCTACTGCTCACCACCTCTGGTTATTTCAAAGAAATCCCCTGATCAAGCTTTCTGGTAAGGTTTCTCTCTTCTTGATACCCCTTTCATTTGTGAAGAGAAGAGATTTTGGTAAACTCTAGGAGATGAAGCCTAGAGTCCATTCTTGGCAGAATTGTGAAGAGTATGTTTATCTTTCTCCTCTGGCTGCCACAAAAAAAAACACCATAGTCTGGGTAGCTCAAACAGCAGAAATGTCTTTTCTCACAGTTTTAGAATTCCAGGAGCAGGGTGCCACCATGCTTGCTTCCTTGTGAGGACCCTTTTCCTTGTTCATTCCAGGTGCCTCAGTTTAATGGAATGACATTATGTTTCCTTCTGCATCTGGCTTGTTTCACTGAGTGTAATGTTTTCAAGGTTCATCCCTGTTGAAGCCATGTATCAGAATTTCCCTCCTTTTAAACGTTGAATATTATATTGTATGTAAATACCACATTTTGTTTAATGATTCAATTACTGATGGACATTTGCATCGCTTCCACCTTCTGGCTGCTGCTATGAACATGAGTGTACAATATCTATTTGAGCACCTGTTTTTTCAATTCTGTTGGGTATGCCTATAAGTGGAATTGTTAGATCATATAATACTATGTTTAGCTTTTTGAATAACTGCCAAACTGTTTTTCACATTGGCTACATCATTTTACATTCCTACCAACAGTGCAAAAAGGTTCCAATTTCTTCACGTGTTTACCACCATTCTGCTATTTTCCTTTTTCTTTCCTGACAGTAACCATCCTAATGAGTACAAAGTGGCATCTGCAGTTTTGATATGCATTTTTTCATGTGCTTATCAGACATTTGTGTATCTTCTTTTGAGAAATGTCTTTTGCTCATGTTTAACTTTGGAGGAAATAATCTTTTTAATAATTATGACGACAATAGCAGTAAAAAATAATTATATATAATAGTATAAATGAATAATAGTATAACTGAATTCATACTATATGCCAGCACTTTTGACCATATATTACCTCTTCGAATCCCCATTTTACAGATGGGAAAAGTAAGGTTTACAGATGTTGAACCCAGCCTGTGCCCTCAAACTCTGAACAGTTCTGACTTGTCTTCTCAGGGTTCAGACACACACACACACACACCCCTGCTGCTGTGGGGAGAATATCCCTCTTGCAGTTGAGGATGAGGAGATGAGGGAGAGACACGGAGGTGGCAGGCTGAAGACGTGGCTAGTGTGGCTGGAAAATCAGCTACATGTTGTAAATAAGTAAACCGAGTAAATAAAACAATATAGTTCAAAAAATAGGACTTCTTGCCATTGGAACAGGTATTTACAAACATGGAAGGGAGAACACTAGAAAGAATACCATGGTATTGGATTGTAATTGGAGGAACTGGTACGAGCCCATGATTTTATAACACAGATTTATGCACTATTATACATATACAAATTATACATTGAATATATAAACACATTTATACACACAATGATATACTTTTAGATGTACATGTGTACGAGTATACATATATGTTGTTGCTGTTCAGTTGCTATGTTGTGCCCAACTCTGACCCCATGGACTGTAACACACCAGGCTCCTCTGTCCTCCACTATCTCCTGGAATTTGCTCAAATTCATGTCCATTGAGTCATGATTATATCTAATCCTCTCATCCTCTGTCTTCTTCTTCTTTTGCCTTTCACCTTTCCCAGCATCAGGGTCTTTTCCAATGAGTTGGCCTCTTCACATCATGTGGCCAAAGTATTGGAGCTTCAGCATCAGTCCTTCCAGTGAATTTTTCAGGGTTGATTTCCTTTAAGATTGACTGGCTTGATCTCCTTGCAGTCCAAGGGACTCTCAAGAGTTTTCTCCAGCACCACAATGTGAAAGTCATTAATTCTTCAGTGCTCAGCATTCTTTATGGTCCAGCTCTCACATCTGTACACGACTCCTGGAAAAACCATAGCTTTGACTATACAGACCTTTGTTGGCAACGTGAGATCTCTGCTTATTAACACTATTCTAGGTTTGTTATAGCTTTTCTTTCAAGGAGTAAGCATCTTTTAATTTCATGTCTGCAGTCACTGTCCTCTGACTTTGGAGCCCAAGAAAATAACATGTGTCACTGCTTCCATTTTCTCCTTCTATTTGCCATGCAGTGATGGGACCTTCGTTTTTTTTAATGCTGAATTTTAAGCCAGGTTTTTCACTCTCCTCTTTCACCCTCATCAAGAGGCTCTTTAGTTTCTCTTTACTTTCTGCCATTAAAGTGGTATCATCTGCATATCTAAGGTTGTTGATATTTCTCCCAGCAATCTTGATTTCAGCTTGTGATTCATTCAGCCTGGTGTTTCACATGATGTACTCTGCATACAAGGTGAACAAACAGGGTGACAATATACAGCCTTGACATATTCCTTTACCAATTTTGAACCAGTCACTCATTCCATGTAAGTTTCTGTTGCTTCTTGACCCACATACAGGATTGTCAGGAGACAGGTAAGGTGGTCTGGTATTCCCATCTCTAAAAACTTTCCATAGTTTGCGGTGATCCACATAGTCAAAGTCTTTACATAGTCAATGAAGCAGATGTTTTTCTGGAATTCTCTTGCTTTCTCCATGATCCAGTTAATGTTGGCAACTTGATCTCTGGTTCTGCTGCCTCTTGGAGACCCAGCTTGTACATTTGGAAGTTCTCAATTCATGTACTGCTAAAGCCTAGCTTGAAGGATTTTGAGCATAACCTTGCTAGCATGTGACATGAGTGCCATTGTGTGGCAGGGTGAACATTCTTTGGCATTGCCCTTCTTTGGGATTGGAATGAAAACTGATTGTTCCCAGTCCTGTGGCCACTGCTGAGTTTTCCAAGTTTGCTGACATATTGGGTATAGCACTTTAATGGCATCATCTTTTAGGATCTGAAATAGCTAAGCTGGAATTCCATCATGTCCACTAGCTTTGTTTGTGGTAATGCTTCCTAAGGCCTTCTTGACTTCACGCTCCAGGAAGTCCGGCTCTAGGTGAATGACCATACCATCGTGGTTGTCCAGGTCATTAAGACCTCTTCTGTGTATTCTTGCCACCTCTTCTGCTTCTATTAGATCCGTACCATTTCTGTCCTTTATTGTGCCAATTCTTACATCAAATGTTTCCTTGATCTCTCCAATTTTCTGATCTCTGATGTTTCCCATTCTATTGCTTTCCTCTATTTCTTGTACTCCAAGGCCAAACTTGCCATCCACAAAGGGAAAAAAAGGACACTGTTTAGACTGTTAGTGAAATCTGAGTGAAGTCTGTGGGTGGGATGGTAGTATTTTATCAGTTTTGGCTTCCATATTGGAGGGTTGTATGCAGGTGATGTAGGAGAGTGTCTGAAACATGCACTTGAGTATTTAGGGGGGACAGGACATCATGTACAGCTTGCACTCAAGGTTCAGGAAAAAAATGATATGCAAATACAGAGGACTGGGTGATGGAACAAATGTAGTAAAATGCCAATAGTTGGAGAACCTGAGTGAAGGAAACATGAGAGTCTTCCGTACTGTTCTAATTTAAACTTTCTGTAAACCTCAAATGATTTCCAAATAAATTATTTTAAAATATCACCTGAGTAGTAAACAACCACTCTGGGGACATAACTAGAAGTAAACACTATCACCTGGTTTCTATAAATTGCCTTTGATATGAAGAATCTGAATCTGCTGGAAGAGGCAGGCTATATAACCATAAAAGAAGACGTAAGAACATTTATAACAAAACTATCAATAAAAGCACACTTGAGATGGAACAATAGATTTAATGCTGAGGCTAAACTGGCACCAGAATTACTACTGTCTTATACTGTAAGTACCCCAAGGGCAGGTCCAAAAACTCCCTTTGAAAAAGGGGTTAGCTGACTTAAAAGGCAAAATGAGATTTTCAATAAATGCTTTAGATTAGGATAATAATGATGATTAAGATAATGATAACTCCCATTAGCAGGGCTAATTATCCCTTAAGTGTGGTAAAAGTAATTATGTATAAATCTTCACCAGCTAACTGTGAAACTATTTTAATAAGTATAAAGAATTCATCCCTATGTGAACAGTCAATTATATCTCTGTTTTAAAAGTCAATCATATCTCTGCTTCAGGACACAGAGAATAATTCAATACAGTTATACAAAAAATTGTCACTGAAAGTTTGGGAAAAGATAAGGTTACATTATAGCTAATATGCAATTAACATTTACTGAGCACCTACTAAGTGCCAGGCACTGTTCTAAATGCTTTATGTGTATTAATGCACTGCACCTCCAGGACCACCCAATGAGGAGGAACGAATGGGCCTGGGAGACTAGAACAGCTCCTTAGGGGCTGAACCAGGCTGGTGTACCCCTCAGCTGGGCAGCTGGAGTGTGACACGTGGTGCCGGCAGCCTGTCTTTCCTGCCTGGTCAGTTACCCCACGCTAAGGCACTGCTTGACTCTGCTCCTGAGAAAGCCCTGTGAAGGCAGCACCTGTGATTTCTCTTTTCCATGCATCCTAGTGCTGAGCACGATACCAAAGCAGAGAAGGTACTGAATAAGTATTTGCTGACCTGTCTGCAGCCTGGCCTGCGTGTTCTCTGCCTTGGCTGGAATAGCCTTGGGTGAGGAGGGCTGGGCGCCTGGGAGAGTGAGGTCATAGGGCTATTGCCTTGAGGGTCACGTCAGCAGGTTTGGGCTGGGGCACCGGACAATTCTGACAACAATCCTGGTCCTTTCCATAACTTTATTAAGTTTTTTTGAACAAAAATGTAACTCATCTAGTTATCTACTTAAAAGGAATGTCCTCCTTGATAAGAAATTGAAATGTAATAAATACTGACGTGTAGTGGTTTAAAAAAAAGATGTCTGGATAAGTGTTGGTCTTTTCACATGGCAACTGCATGTGTAAAGTATCCATGATTTAATGTTTATGGGGGAGGGGACAAAGCAGAGGGTGAGATGTATGGAGAGAGTAACATGGAAATTTACAATACTATATGTAAAATAGCCAGTGGGAATTTGCAGTATGACTCAGAACTCAAACAGGAGCTCTACGACAACCTGGAAGGGTGGGATGGGGAGGGAGATTCGGAAGAGAGGGGACAAGAGTGTACCTATGCTCATTCTTGTTGATGTATGACAGAAAACCACAAAATTCTGTAAAGCAATTATCCTTCAATTAAAAAATAAAATAAAAACCTATGATAGGACACACAGTAAACAAACCAGAAAATAATATTCCTTTTATATGGAAAATGTGAGTTATATTAATATACTTCCCTTTTAAAGGAGAGAAAAATATGCAACTATATATATAAATTTTTCTTAACCTACAATGACAAGGGGGATTGATTAAAAATTATTTCTATTATAACACAATAACTACTCTTTAATATGGATGATGGCCTAGTTAAATGTTTTGGCTTACTGAAACAAGTCTTGGTCATGAAATTAACTTTTCTGAACATGCAATGAGAAAACTGTATAAGCATGCAGTAAATAGGCAATGCACGATCAATTCTGCATTTATGACAAAATCAGACATGCAGGTCTGAATGCTAAAATGTTCCCATTAGTCCAACTTTGATGCTACTATCTGTTCAGCCCATTTCCTGGGAAATATGAAGAAAGAATAGCAATTTCCTACAACTAGCCTCTTTTCCAATGACTGCAACTCTGGAAACAAACAGACCTCCAGGTTTCCAGGTTGCATGTCCTTATCCTTTCCCAGCTTCAACATCCTCATATGGAAACTGAGATAACATGTTTGCCTTTGCATGGGTTCATGTGAGGTTAGAAAAACCTATCCAGAGCTTAGTGAAGTGCTAGCCATTCATAAATATTATTTTTTATTATTTGTTAATAACAATAAACAGTTATTATTTTTATTCCATGAAAGGAAAATTCAACTCAACAAATATTTATTAAGTTTCTACTATCTATGCTAGTCACTGCTGGGATCCAGTACAGGCTGGTGGCTGCCTCCTAGGCTTAATTACCAAAATAATATTTTGCTTTGTCATTATGTTTTCTGTTAAGTGTTAAAGCATTAGCCTGTACCAAATCTGGGATGTCTAAGGATCTCACCAGCTGCTAGCCTTTCCCAATGTTCTAAGTTCAGTTTGATTCTCTCAACTCCAAACAGCATGTTATTGACAGTTTTCATGCAACTATTATTACCTCAACCAAACTCAAGTATAAGGACTGCATCAGAAAACAGTCATTAATTAGTTCCACCTTGATCATATATATCCAATATAGACTAAGTATTCTATGAAGCAATAGTCCTTTAACTATTGCCGAGAGCCTGAGAGCAATATGCCCAGCAGTAGGTTACTGTCGTCTCAGGGGGAGAGCCGGTACAGTCACCCCCTAGTCAGCCCCCAGACCTCTAAACGCATCATCCCAGGGTGCCGACCCAACACTCTAGAGGGGACAGGCTGGTAGAGGGGACAGGCTGGATCACTGTCAAAAGTGTAACTGATGTGGTCAAAAGAACATGAAATGAGCATATACACTGAAATGTCATGGTTCTTTTGCTCTATGATGGTTTAATAATTGCAAAAATATAAGACAGAAAATAAAAGCAAAGGCTTTGAGTATCATCTCTTGGAACATAAATATTAAAACAATGGCCCATAATCCTGGATCAAAAATGTTTTGTTTGAGTTTGTACAGTGCTTTAAAAAATATTTGAGCCAGTTTTTTAAGTTGAGAGATTTCACATTAAAAATTTTGTATTTCTGCTTTTTTCTTAAAAAAAAAAAAAAGTGACTGCATAACACTAGATCAATTTGCCAATTACTAGCTGAGGTGAACTTTGTTCTGAGATGATGTAGACATTCTAGTCATCATATTCTTCTTGAAATTTCTTTTAACACCCACCTNCTTTTTTCTTAAAAAAAAAAAAAAAAAGTGACTGCATAACACTAGATCAATTTGCCAATTACTAGCTGAGGTGAACTTTGTTCTGAGATGATGTAGACATTCTAGTCATCATATTCTTCTTGAAATTTCTTTTAACACCCACCTGGGGGACAGACATCTGATACCAGTTGATAAGCTCTGCTACTGGTGGCAAGGTACTACATAAATGTGACATGACTACTTGAAAAACTCTAAAATTGAAAAAAAGTATTTAGTATATTAAAAATTTGGTTAATTTGATTAGTGTTTACACTTGAGGCTCTCAACATATACTGCTTTGAAACACTGACCTCAACGAAAGATTCCTTAATTGGCTTAACAAGACAGCACCAATGCAGAAGGCCAAAGAGAGGCACAATTCTCGGGTTTCCAGCTATCCTGATAATGTTTTTGCCAGAGCAAAATATAGTAAATGGGAGAAGATATCAAAACTCATCCTGTTAAAAACAAATGTTTATGGAGGCAATGTAAAGAAAAGATAAGTTAAAAGGCTTTAATGCATCAAGCCTAATAATTAGTCTCCTCCCTCCCTTTCAAATGCAGGCATACCCTCAGCATGCTTCCACACACATCCACATGTGGATATCAAGTCACGTCTTACAAATTCCCGAAGTGCACCAGGGTTTCACTTCAGACTTGAAAGGGCTCCATTCTCTGGAAAATGCAGACGACTTAGTAATATGCTTAATTTTATCTGTGATGCATCACAGCTTTTAATGAGAGCTTCCTGACTATACAGGGCTTCTTGACATGGGTAGGTAAAAAAGGTTATTGAATCTTCCTCCTGGAAACCATGGAAATACACTTCATTGATACTTCATGGGAGAAGGGGAATGGGGATTTCTTCAGGTTCCCCTGTTGCCTTCAAGGTTCCCACCGAGACCAGTTACCTGCTGCATTCACTGTGCAAGTCAACTGCCAAGAGACTGAATATACTGGTATTCTTGTCAATTTATGTATTTTTAAATGATCTGATATTTCACATTCATGCTGAAAACATATTGAAAAAGCAACAGTATAGAAAGGACCGCTTTGGCAAAGGAGCAGATAATTTATGAGACAGTTCCTCCTCCTACATATTAAAAGTTTTCAACTGAATATTAATCAATGCTTAAAAATTCCACTTATTGAACTGTGGAGCACACCTATTTAAAAGCAGTTTATCACTAATAATTTTTAACTTTCCTTGACTCTACTGATATATTTTAGCAATGCTCACGATGCATGTCAATCATCTTTTACAGTGTGAGGTGAAAATCTTTGAGCTCACAGGGATAATAATGTTGACTATATTTCTAAGGGAGAGACAAGGTCTGTGAAATGGTTTTCAGCAAAGCCAAATGTGGGACATGGTATCATGGTGACTCCACTGCAAAGGCCAAACTCCAGGTCTCTGAAAAGTGGAGTCTGTATGGCCTCCTGCCTCACCAGTTAATGAACTGCTATCTTTGCAACAGATGAGAATACCACAGAGTTTCCCACACCTGCAATCAGGATTTTTATGAGTTTAATTTAGCCTTGAACAACAGGAAAAAAAAAAAAAGTTTAATTTAGAGTACTAAAAGAATTCCTGGATTTAAAGAACACAGCATACTAAGTATGTCATATAAATTTCCTGTGGCTACTTGTTTCTTTTAAATCATATAATCTTGCACATGAGATTAAATATATGAAAACCTAACTGACTGAAATAAAGAAAACGGTAAATATTGTGTTGGCCAAAAAGTTTGAGTTTTTTCGTAAGATGTTACAGAAAAATTTGAATGAACTTTCTGGCCAACCCAATAATATTACACTGAACAACTACAGCTACACTGTCCAATGCAGTAGCCTCCAGTCACATGTGGCTATTTAAAACTAAATTACATTAAAATTCAGTTCCTTAGTCACTCAGGGGTTATTTCAAGGGTTCAATATGTGCACACATACAACTAGGAGCTACTATGTTGAGCAGCATAGGCACAGAACATTTTTTTCATTGCTGAAAATTCCTATGGACAGTCCCAGGATAGAAGAAATATTCAAAAGAAAAATGTTCATAACTAACGTGCTTCTATCACTATACAGGAGCAAAAATTACCCTTTTTGGCTTGAAATAAACATCTGAATTCACTTTACTCTCAAATCATGGATGAAACTGGTTTTAGTGTCAGGATTCACTTACTGGTGACTCTCCACTGACAGTACACCTTGGCAGCATAGCTCAAAAAGCAGGCTTCCTTCCCTGCGTCACTGCGCAGCTTCAGCCGAGCATGTGACCAAAGCTGAAGCCACTGAGGCTCTCACAGTAAATCGCAATGCAAACATCATCTCAGGTGTTTCTTTGAGGAACAAAGGTAATATTTTTTTTTCTTTTTTCACTCTTATTCCTTTTCCATGGGAGTTTCGCATGCCAAGAGTCAAACATCTTTGTGAATCTCAGGACTTCACACATCCAGATTTGGCTCTAAATAGGCTAAGTAGCAGCAGTTACATATGTTAAGATACTACCCAATAGTTTGAAAACATCTTATGCCTGAAGAGGACGAATTCCAACAATAAGCTTCTCTGTTAGAAACTTCCTTATCAAAAATAGGAGGAGAGTTGGAGACACCAATAGACACATCCAGAACATCAGTCAAATGGGGGTAGGAGGGTATTAGCGTAATATTTAAAAAGACCAACTGAATCTTGGGGACACCAAAAATCTGGAAGTTCTGGGACAGAAGGAAAGGAAGAGCCCAACGCTGCTCAGCCTGAAGAGCTTGGGCATGTGCGGGGAAGTCTGGACTGGGCAGGCAGGCAGGTCTGGCTTTGGGTCCCAGAAGAGCCTCCTAACAGTGGGACACTTTCACTGGGAGCTGACAGGTCAGGTCCTGGCCCTTCCTGCCCTGCGTGACACCCTCCCAAATGAAGATAACTATGCAGTCTTCCAGGGAATTTGTCTGATGTAACTGCTCCCCTTCATGCCAGAATTGAGAGATGGAACGAAGGATGTCAGAGACAGCCCTTGGGGTAAGAGAGCAGAAGAAAGTGCTGAGAAACTTCAAGTGTGAGGGTGTTTGTAGGGCAGGGTCACCAACGGAGGAGGGTGAGGAGCGGCCAGAAGAGAAAAAGACTAACACTGAACACAAACGAAACCGATTTCCTGATTTTGTTGAGCCTGGAACCTATCAATTCTTAATCGAAAAATGGGGCTATGTTCTTGTAGGGTGTAGCAGTAATACTGGCTTGCATGGCTTAAGATGTTTTATTTTAAACAAAACTGACTGAATCATCAAAGAAAGAGGTATAATACATTTTGAACAAAGGAGTTCCACTAGAGTTTTCCAGGGGCTACAGAACTAAGGCAATGGGAGAAAGATACGACATGAGATGTCAGAAGTGGACTGACACTGAATCCAAAAGGATCTAAATATTTTTCAATATTTTGAAATAAAATTTTTATACACAGTTCAAGAAAATGTTGGAAAGGGACAGAAACACACTCAGAGAAAACTAGACAACCTGATTTTGCTCAAATCATCTAAAGCTAAATACACACAATGTCAGAGTGAACCATCTAGCCATGAGAAAAGTAACATTTCCTTTACGTGTCCATTATTAGCAGATGCAGAAGTGGCATTAAATCACTGCTACATCTGTCTTGGAGTTGTCTAAAGTCTGACAGTGTCTGATTAACAATCAAATGATGAAGTTTTTCTACCTTTAGAAGTGCTAATTTTAAAAGTGAAGGTGATGCAAATCCACCTACAGAAATATTTAAAATAGAAAGCAAGGGAATAGATAGAGCAGGGTGGAGAACTTTAGACACTCAGCACTCAGGGGGCCAAAAGATACTAAATGCATCCCAATGTCTTTGGTTGGCAGAGCTGGAACATCACTGGGAAAAGGTCCCCGAGAAGAAGACGGTGGCATATGGCACAACGCGCTCTCGAGACACAGTCTCTCAGCTCCCCATCTGAACAACGCGGGTGAGAAGGCGCCCTGCCTTCCCCACTGAAAGGCCGTGTTCACGGACGCTGAGGAGCACGTGCAGTGACAGGAAATGTGTGGACAAGGGAGGCCACCGAGGGGCCAAGAGCAAGAGCGCACTGCGAACTAGCCGAGAAAGAAACCCACAACACGACATGACACAACACGACACGACACGACCGACGCGCAGGGTCAGGGCGTCAGTGTACCTAGTCTTTCAGCTTCCGCGGAGTGAAAAAGAGGGCAAGAGGAAGACAAAGAAAGCTGTGCTCCATCTCTGAAGGAAGCAGCACTCCTTCTCAAGTGAAACGACTCTGTGTGTATGTTAGGGTTTCAGAAGCTGCTCAGCAACAAAACCGCAAGCCAGAGACCCTGATATCTCTAAATGCTGATGCCTTGTTTTCATACAGTCCTCTCACTTAATCTTCATAGAAACTCTGTGACATGAGCAGGGCAGATGCTAGCATTACTCTGTCACAGATGACAAGAACAAGGCTCGGAAAGTTGAAGCGCTTTGTCCTAAGCCACAAGGTACGTGCCTGCCCAAGTCCACCCTCACCAACCCTCAAGTAAGACATGGCTGCTCAGCCTCCATGTTCTGGAATACAGTGTGTGACTTACCTAGAAACTAAAAAACTATCCAAGGAAGGTGATATTGAAGGAGGAAACAGACAGAACAGGCTCCGTCTTGAAAGCAGGGCTCCATCTTGGGCTGGACCATGGACTTTGATCTATATGCCCAGTATCTATGTAAACGACATATCAACTGGAAAACCAGACCCCGAGATGGAAGAGCCCCAGGGCTCATACCTAGACTCTCCAGCACCTAAAAGGATACCCTAATTATCCGTGTAACTGAATAGAATCATAAATTCTATTATGCTTATTGGGATATGACCACAACATTCAGAAAACTAAGATCATGGCATCTGGTCCCATCACCTTATGGGAAATAGATAGGAAAACAGTGGAAACAGTGTCAGACTTTATTTTGGGGGGCTCCAAAATCACTGCAGATGGTGACTGCAGCCATGAAATTGAAAGATGCTTACTCCTTGGAAGGAAAGTTATGACCAACTTAGATAGCATATTGAAAAGCAGAGACATTACTTTGCCGACTAAGGTCCGTCTAGTCAAGGCTGTGGTTTTCCCAGTAGTTATGTGTGGATGTGAGAGTTGGACTGTGAAGAAAGCTGAGTGCCGAAGAATTGATGCTTTTGAACTGTGGTGTTGGAGAAGACTCTTGAGAGTCCCTTGGACTGCAAGGAGATCCAACCAATCCGTTCTGAGGGAGACCATTTCTGGGTGTTCTTTGGAAGGAATGATGCTAAAGCTGAAACTCCAATACTTTGGCCACCTCATGCGAAGAGTTGAGTCATTGGAAAAGACTGATGCTGGGAGGGATTGGGGGTTGGAGAAGAAGGGGACGACAGAGAATGAGATGGCTGGATGGCATCACTGACTCAATGGACAAGAGTTTGGGTGAACTCCGGAAGTTGCTGATGGACAGGGAGGCCTGGTGTGCTGCAATTCATGGGGTTGCAAAGAGTCGGACATGACTGAGCAACTGAACTGAACAGGAAACTAAGCAGAGATAGGAAGTAAAATCAAGAAAAAGGAAAGTTGAATAAAAATTACAGCACATTACAGTATCTTAGAGCGTTTCTTAAATCTTAGATCTCATCAAATTATTCAAGGAGCTTAATAACAGTGATGGTTCTCTGTCTCCACTCCTCAAAATTCTGATTCAAATATGGGGTGGGACCTGGAAGGTGCATTTCTAAGAAGCTTTCCGGGAAATTCTGTTCCAAATAGTCCATACGCCAATATGAAAAATAGTCTTGGAACTTTCAAGAAGAAAGGTCCATTAACTGGAGGGATATAGCAGAAGCCCTAAAATGAGCACTAAAGAATCAGAGAAGCACACTGGCAAAGTGTTGCAGACAAGCACCCAGGGCCTGCAATTATTTGTACATTTCATGTATAAGCCATCTGACTAGAGAACCATATGTCAATATGCATATGGTATGACAGAACTGCTGAAGAGGAAAGGTGCTTCTGCATCTGAGATGTGATGTGCTTAGTCCCTCATTTGTGTCTGACTCTTTGTGACCCATGGACTGTAGCCTGCCAGGCTCCTCTGTCCACGGGGATTCTCCAGGAAAGAAACTGGAGTAGGTGGCCATACCCTCCTCCAGGGGATCCTCCCAACCCAGATCTCCCGCACTGCAGGCGGATTCTTCACTGTCTGAGCCACCAGGGAAGCCCAAGAATACTGGAATGGGTAACTGAGATGGGTGTTTTCAACTCTACATGGGATAAAGTATGATTAGCATACAAAAATAAGAATGTGTTTACATCACATTTCTAACTGGTGAGAGCAAGTTTTAATGCAGGAGGAAGACTTCGAATTCAGAAGTTTACTTTCAACTCTGCCATTTGACAGACGGTCGTTTGCCGCTCTAGCTTCCAAGTTTTAAGTGGAGTCTACAACCTACCCCAAGAGACAACCGTCAAGAGTGAATAATCATATTTTAATAAAGCCCTCTGTAAAGCGTAATGCAACAAACAACAAAAACTAGCATAATGATAGAGAACTGGACGCTGCTAACTTTCTTAAACATGCATGACAGACTTTTTGTAGGCAGCTTGCTGAGAAATTAGCAAAGATGGCAACTTAAGTGTCACAAAGCCCAGTGACATGCCAGAAAGAAGTGGGAACCAGCTGACTGGTGAAATCAGGAGAACTCACAGGACATTCCAGAGGAATGTGAGAAAACATCCTTTCCTCTAATGGTGGCAAAGGGTAAGGAAGGAAGGAGACAAGGCTCAGCAATCCAGGGCAAAGCTCTATCATACACAAGTCACCCTACCTGGTAAGGTGTGGACGGTGTTCACTGCACTTAGGCTAAGTCACAGTGAGAGCCCAGCAACTTCTCATTCAGCTGCTGCTCACTGCGGTGACCTGGGACTTCTGCTCAAGAACACAGCAACCTCACACTGAGAACTCAGCAGAGGCTATGTGGGGGCTTCTTCAAAGAGGGTTGGCCCAGGAAGAGGGACAGTGGCCTACTTGTGTGTGCAGGGATCTGGGGCTTGGCTTAGCTACTTTTAGAGAAGGAAGAATGTGTGCCCTGTGGACTTCTGTTTTTGATGGGGGGGTGGGTCATGGTAAGGGACACAAGGTAGCATTCCCCACTGCAGTTCACTCTGAAAAACATCCATCTTGTTTCAAGTCAGTGAGCAGACAAAGACACCGACCCAGACAGAAGGTGAGGGGAACAAATGCCCACAGAAGCCTAATGTGGCAGGAGCAGTGGCCATCCTGGCTAGGAATGCGGAAGAAGCCAGCTCACTTCTGGGGGTCAGGTGGAAAAACTGCAAAGAAAACAGGTTAGCTAGAATTTCTGATTCCTCCTGTATCCCACACACCCTATATCTCACCCTGAACGTGTTATCAGAAGCTTAACTTTGCTTATATAAAAAGTCCCTTTAAAAGGGAAAAAGTGGGGGAGGTTATTTGCTGTGTTAGGTCAAGAAAAAGCTTTTGAGCATAGAGACATTTCATCTTTAATATCCTGCTCACCAAGAAGTCCTGCTAGTGATGGTGGATCTTATACATCAGAGAAGAAAACCATCTGATCATCTTTTAGTTCTATGATATACCTGGCAACATTTATGTGACTAGTGTTCCATGCAGCAGAGAATAAAAGTGACAGGTAAGAATGCATGTTCTATAGGGCCTCTTAAGAGAAAATCTACCTCAAATAAGAAAAACATAGTATCTAGTCCTAAAATGTATATAGGCTGCACCTTAGTACATCATGTACAATTACAGAAAACAAGGGGAACGAGTGTAGAAAATACAGGCAGGCCAAAGAGGGTGGGGCAAGAGTCCAAACCCAAATGTAACGCTAAGAGAACGAAGCATGCGTGTCCACTTTAGAGGACATGTGATGTAAGAAAAGAAACTGAGGATGAAAGCAAAGTACTGTGAAAAGAATTTGAACATTAATATGATAAAGTGAGATATATCTTATTAAGCAGTTATTTCTGGGATCAATTTCCCTATGCATTAGTTATTAGGAATTAGTTATTAGTTATGTGGTTCTCACCATTAAAAATAAACAAAGCTGAATATAAGGAAAATAATGATATTTAAAAGATGTTTCAGTAAAGAGAAGAATGGACATTTAATAGGGAAGCCATATATAATGTTGTATAGGACAAAGTAAATTATAGCTAACATGAAACCTGACAGCAGAAAAAATAGCCTTTGCTAAGAGAAGGGGGTAAGGAGCAGGTGACAGACAGCAAACTGGCCTCTGGAATGCCACACTAACAGGTTTTCAGGCTACCTATCAGCAACTTGGGGTGGGTCAAGAGGGAATCTACTGCCATAAACAAAACAATGAATGGGTTCTTTTCAAAGAAAAGACAAGAAGTGTGATCATGGAGCAGTAGAAACAATGAATCCTATTTATGTGAGAAAGGAGTAAGTCAATCAGTAGGGTATGTATGAAAAGAAGAAAACAGAAGAGGTGACAGAAAGACAGTAAGATTTACTACATTCCTAAGAAAATGATATGTTAATGATAGTAAAATTGGGTAACACTGGCTGCAGAGGAACAATTTTGAATATGCAAACATACCAAGCATGTAACTGAAATGACTGTGCTGACACTACACGTGAAACCATCTGTTAAATGGCAAATCTGTGCACCTGTCAGGTGGGTGATTACTAAGGGCAATGGCCAGGTCCGCATACCTGTAATCCACAGAGACATTTAATAGCTTTTTAAGCCAAGCTGTCTTATTGCTCCGCCCAGAAAATTCTAGGAAATGTTGGTAACAGCAATATGGTAACAATTGCTTAACTTGAATTGTAAGCATTTTTGATTTACTTGTCTACACTCTTTGCCAGAAGTGCTAATAAACAGAGGAGTGGCTACTGAAGCAGAAGAGGGGAGAAGCAGAGGTCATGAATAATCCATCAGCTGGAGCATTAGCTCCTGGACACCTGGTATCTGACTCTTGATTATAAACACTCCACAGTTGATAACACTCTATCTTCATGTAACTAACATTTAATTATTAGAAGCACATAATTACTTGTTTAAGAATATAAATGAGTTACTATTAGGAAGAAAGTTTAGGTCACTTAAGACTACTGGGAAGTTAAAACTATGAGTTGCTAGTTAAACGGAAAGGAAAGAAGGAAGAAATACAGGTTATTATGATTTATAGAAAGGACTTTGAAACCAATGAAGAGACTAACTTTTCCTTACTCCAGAAACAACTAAGAATGACAACAAGGGGCAATATGCCACGTTAGGATCTACTTGCCTGTTTTTGACCTTTTCTTTTTTTAAAGAGATGTGGCCTCTCTAAAAAGTGATCATGTAAAAGTATGAGATTGTTTTACATCCTTCCTACACAGAAAGCGTAAACAGACACTTTCAAGGAGTGAATGAGCTTAAAAGAGAAATTCTGGGGATCTGTAACAAGAACAACAACTTAGCTTAGTCAATTTTCATTAAAAACTTAACTATGTGCATTTTTCTTTATGTATAAACCACATGCCAATAAAAAGTTAAAAACAATCACTAGTTAAAAAACAAACGAAACTGTCTAAATAAATCCTGAAAAACCAAGTGTTTTGACAGAGTAATAGAAGACAAAGAAAACACCAAGATAATGCTAATAGATAAGCACATACCATGAGGCTAAAGTACCCCATAATGCTGGTGGTAAGTTACTGGGACTGGAAAACTGAAAACTGAATCTTCTTGGTGGGTACCAGTACTCTGCCTCATGGTGACATTAACAACAATGGACTGTTAAAAAGTGAAAAACATACTAGAAAACAATTCCCTTCTCCGATACCAGACAAATAAAGATAGCTGTGGATTTATAGCCATGTAATGATGGTTTCCTCCTTCCAGTTCTTATAAGAAGCTGGCCTGCCTGGGCATCTGCCTCAGACCCTCAGAAGAGCACTCATCTCCCTGAACCACTAGACTCAGCACACGTGGGAATTCCATTAATGCAAGTGGACTGGGTAGGAACAAGTTTGTTACTTTACCCTGGTCCGACAAAGACTGGACTGGGAATGAATTTATATCCCTCACTTCCCCAACAGTCCCACTACAAAGATGTAGCTGTCCAGAGTTTATGGTGCTGAATTCAAACAAGAAACCAGAAAAATATAACTGAGGTGCACACCATAGCCACACCAGCCAAATCTCCAAGGGAACTGAGACTTCAGGACTTCGTGTAATCGGTCTCCTTTTTTCAACTCTGTATATTTGGGGGTATGTTTCCCAAAAGTAACCAAATTCCTATAGTACAAGTGAATTTTATTTGGGCTATATTGATATGATGTGGAGTTCCATCTTTAGCAATAATACACATGTGAGAAAGAAAAGTTGGCTAAAGTTTGTTAATGCTAATATTATTTTATTTTTGTCTATTTAAATGCTTACCTCTTTGACACTATGTGTTACTGCCCATATTAGAAAAACTCTTGACATCACCTGGAAAGAAGTCAGGACAACAGAAGATGGAACAATTCCTGAAAGAAAATTTAGGATGGGTAAATAAATGAATTGTACTGAGTTTCAAAATGTAACAGATTTCCTAAAACATCCAAATTTTAATGTTTAAAGCCATCATGAGCAGCTGAAATTTATCTACATTGCTATATAGACTATGTTTTTCAGTGTAGTCAATATTAAAACTTTTTCCTCCCTCAAAACAATAATATTGTTAATGGTAATTGCAAATCATGGAGTCTAGGTAACTTTCCTAGGTCTTTCAAAGTCACTGATAAAGTACTGTATTTTTTAACACTTTTATAGGCAGAGAAAATAAAACCATTGCTTAATGCTTAAAATTAGACATTGGAAGCTCATTTTATAATATGGGTTTCAGAAATGAACAGGCAACTATGGAAAGGAAAATCAACTGTTTGTGTCAACAGAATGTTGAAAGCTCCTGGCTTTCAGACTGGATATGATATACTAACAGTTAGGTTGGCATCTTTTATATTTTGTCAACAAGCAGACAAACTCAAAGTTTACATGCCATTTTTTCTCACCTTATGCATTAGGGTAAGCACTGGTACAATTATCTTTCCAATGTCCTCAAGTTATAACGCTAGAATCATGTTTAGTTATTTTCGATAATTATCAAGTTCTGCCAAGTTTACATTTCTTTGGCTTCTCCCTTCAGTTCCCACAACCACAGTCCATATCTAGAGACCAGCTACCACCATTATATAAAAATCTTCCCTCCTTTAATTCATCTTAAACTGAGTAATAATTCATTATCTAAAAATATTCTCCTCTCTATAACGTCACATTGGCAAGGAACTGCTACAGAAATAAAATATGGAAGCAGAATTATGGGTATCCAGTCCAATAACCTCTCCACCATTTCTCTCTGGTCATATTGCTGTCAGTAGCTGGACTTACCAACTTCCCAGACCTGTCAAGCTGCATGTGGGGAACTCCCACTTGCCAGGAACCCCTTATCACAGGTAGTAAATTCTTCATCCACTTTAAAACTAACCTCATCTTCAATACATTTAGTGGACTATCCCTGATCAATTTTCATTCTTCCAAACCCTCTAAAATCACTCAGACCTCTGGACATTTATATAGTTGGACAAACTACAACTTGCCAAAAGACCATGTGCAATCATATGAAACTAAAATTACTTCTATAGATTTGGCTACAAAAGAAAATTATTTTATATCTCATTAAGAAAGAGATGCTACATCCCATTAGGACGAGTTTTAAAGATCTGGGCTTTGAAGAGGTATGGTTTGGTTTTCAAAAGCAAGTAAAATGGACATGTCAAGTGCAATGCCTGGCATATAAAGATGCTCAATAAACCTTTATAGAATGAATGGAAGTTAGTCACTCAGTTGTGTCCAACTCTTTGTGACCCCCACGACTACAGTCTGCCAGGCTCCTCTGTCCATGGGATTTCCCAGGAAAGAATACTGGAGTGGGGAATAATGGAGTGCCATTTCCTTCTCCAGGGAAATAGAATGAATGTAAAAATATAAACATATGGACATATAAATATATGGAATAGAACTGAGAGTCTGGAAGTAAACAATTCATGCACCAAGTCATGTAGTGTGAACATCTGTAACACTTTCACAAGTCAGTGGAAGACACAGGTATTCGAAGAATGAAGACCCACGTTCCAAGTGTATTAAAGAGTGAATGACTGATGAGGGAGTGGAAATTCAGTGACCCAGACAGAAAATGGTCTTTGGATACTCTTCTAAACATTGTACGGACTATCCAAGGGCCACAGTAATTGACCCGTAAGGNTCACTCCAGATCAAAGGTCTAAATGTAAGAGGTAAAATAACTCTTTGAAGAAAACATAGATGTATATTTCTGTGATTCTGGATTAGGCAATGGTTTATCAGATATGAAAACAAAAAGCACAAGAAATAAAATTGGGCTTTATAAAAACTAAAAACTTAATGTGTCTCAAAGGACATTGAAAGTGAAAGTAAAGTGAAGTTGCTCAGTCGTGTCTGACTCTTTGTGACCCCATGGACTGTAGCCTATCAAAGTCCTCTGTCCATGGGATCCTCCAGGCAAGAATACTGGAGTGGGTTGCCATTTCCTTCTCCAGGGGATCTTCCCAACCCAGGGATCGAACCCAGGTCTCCCGCATTGCGGGTGGACGCTTTACCATCTGAGCCACCAGGGAAGCCCAAAAGACATTAAGCTCAAAGGACATTAAGACAGTGAAAAGAAAACCCACAGGAGAAAGTATCTACAAATATATATATAATCTGGAACTCATATGTAAAATATATAAAGAGCTCTTATAATTCAATAATAAAAGAAAACCCAATTTACAAGTGAGCAAAGGATTTGAGTAGACATTTTTCCAAAGAAAATATGCAAATGGTCGATAAGCACATAAAGAGGTGCTCAACATCATTAGAGAAATGAAAATTAAAGTCGTAATGAGATAGATACACTTCACATCCACTAGGAGGGCTACCATTAAAAAAACATATAATAACAAAATTAAACCAGTTAATCTTAAAGGAAATCAACCCTGAATACTCACTGGAAGGACTGTTGTAAAAGCTGAAATTCCAATACTTTGGCCACCTGATTTGAAGAGCACTCACTGGAAAAGTCCCTGATGCTGGGAAAGATTGAAGGCAAAAGGAGATGGGGGTGGCAGAGGATAAGATGGTTACATAGCATCACTGACTCAATGGACACAAATTTGAGCAAACTCCGTGGGATACTGGAGGACAGAGGAGCCCGGTGTGCTACAATCCATGGGCTCACAAAGAGTCAGACATGACTTAGCAACTGAACAACAACAACAACATAATAACAAGTATTGGTGAGGATGTGAAGCTCGAACCCTCATACATTGCTGACGGGATTAGAAAATAGTGCAGCCACTCTGGAAAACAGCCTACCTCAAAATGTTAAATACAGAATTATCCTAAGACTCAGAAATTTCACTCTTAGAATATATACACCCAAGAGACATGAAAACATTTATCAGTTCAGTTCAGTCACTCAGTCATGTTCGACTCTTTGCGACCCCATGAATTGCAGCATGCCAGGCCACCCTATCCATCACCAACTCCTGGGGTTTACTCAAACTCATGTCCATCGAGTCGGTGATGCCATCCAGCCATCTCATCTTCTGTCATCCCCTTCTCCTCCTGCCCCCAATCCCTCCCAGCATCAGAGTCTTTTCCAATGACTCAACTCTTCGCATGAGGTGGCCTAAGTATTGGAGTTTCAGCTTTAGCATCAGTCCTTCCAATGAACACCCAGGACTGATCTCCTTTAGAATGGACTGGTTGGATCTCCTTGCAGTCCAAGGGACTCTCAAGAGTCTTCTCCAACACCACAGTTCTAAAGCATCTATCTATCTATCTATCTATATATATATGCCCATACAAAAACTTTTATACAAATGTTTATAGTGGTGTTTATACTAGCCCCAAAGTGGAAATATTAAAAATGTCCATCAATAGATGAAGGGACAAATAAAATGTGGCNTATCTATCTATCTATCTATATATATATGCCCATACAAAAACTTTTATACAAATGTTTATAGTGGTGTTTATACTAGCCCCAAAGTGGAAATATTAAAAATGTCCATCAATAGATGAAGGGACAAATAAAATGTGGCATAGCCATACAATGGGACATTAGAAATAAAATAGAAAGTAACAGAAAAAAGAAATGAAGTAATGATACTTGCTACAATATTAATGAACCTTAAAACATGATGCTGAGTGAAGAAGCCAGTTACAAAAGAACATGTATTATATAATTCAATTAAGATGAGATATCCAGAGTAGGCAAAATTATAGAGACAGAAAGGAGATTAGTAGTGACCTGGGCCTGGGAGGTTAGGAAGAAAATGGAAAGTATTGTCAGTAGGTACACAGTTTTGTTTTAGGGTAATGAAAATGTTCTAAAATTGATTATGTTCTAAAACTGTACACTCTAAATGAATGAAATCAAATGGTATGTGAATAAACCTTTTATTTAAACAAATGCACAAATGAAGTATAGAGCCTGATGGTATAATATGTAATACTGCTAAAGAAGCTAATCAGTAAGTCAAACATTAAGTGAATATACTTAGCCAGATCACAATTCCAATAAGAAAAACTAAAAAAGATTGACCATCAAAAGTTTTCTTAAATGAATTATCAAGTACTTGCCATTTAAGGAAAGACCACCACTCTTTCTAGCTTCTTTTTTTTTTAACTCATAGACCAGCTCATCACGTAAAAATTAATATTTTTTTCCTTTAATTTCTGCCCTTTTATCACTGAAACAACGGGCTAGACGGCTCATGGTTTGAGCAGTACTCTAGGGCTGCTGCTATATTTGGTTGGGGATCAAAAAAGTCCAGGATTTGGACCTCAGACTTCCAAGTTCAAAAATCTGATCTTATGTCACTTAAGAGCAAGAATTAGGCTCTTGGGAAAAAGCAACTCATTAATCAAATTCATACGAGACTAGCTAACAAACCCAAATGTCAATTTATTCACTTGTAATAGACGCACAGCCTTTGTAATAACTGAATGACTAGGATTTTAGAGACCCTCATCTAGGGGTGCATTTTTTGCTGTCAAAGTTAGAACGCTTTGTAAGTGTGATTTTAAACAGGGGTTTGGGAGATCTGGAGATGAATACCACCATTCAACTATATACAGTTTTATTAATTATCCCTTCTCTACTACAAAGCTCCCTTTCCTAGGAAACATGGATATTTATATGTTTCCCTTTCAAAAGTGCTTAACAAGAATTATTTGATTGCTTTCCTTAACAAGTAAGTTTGGGTGACCAAAAAATAAAGATTTACTTTTTTGGTAAATTTCCCACCAGTCTTTTCTTCTGTTTTTAAATACAGTTCAACTTCTATTGTTTATACTCTTTGTGGCTTGCTTTTCTCATTTAACATTTTAAGAAATTTTCTATCTTACAACATATTAAAAATATTTTAACTTGAGTCATAATATCCCTTTGAGTGGAATATATTTTTATCTCTTCTCCTTCTGTGAGACATTTATATTGTTCCAATTTCTTGATACTTTAAGTGAAGTAAGTAAGTATTAAAAATAACACTTAAATTTTTTTTGAGGCTTAGACCCTTTAAAAAAGAAAAGAAAAGAAACAGATTATTTCCTTGGGACAGTTCCAAGAAGTGTAACTACTAGGTCAAATGGCATGAATGCCTTTAAAGGTCTTGAAATATACCACCGAACTGCTTTCCAAAAAGTTTGTATCAATATACACTCCTACCAGCAGCATGGAAGCGTGCCTGCTTTAGCACTGCCTCAGCAGTAAATTTAAATTTGAGTAAGTTAGGAAATAAAAAGCCGATCAATGCTTTCTAATCTGACACAGATGCAGAGATGTTTTTGGCTTTGCCTGCAGGTGCTCCTACATTCCTGTTCCAGAGACTCTGGCTATTTAGGCACCTGAAATTTTTCCAAGTGATGCCATCTATACCAGCTCTCACTTTATTTAGTTTCTGCAGTATAGAACCTACCTCAACCAGTCACCCAGTATACTGCACTCTGACCCTCATGACAGCAGATCTTTTCTAGATTTCTAACAGTCAATCTAACTGTGATTATATCTGTTATACCATTACCCTTAATTTGAACACAGTGTTTGTTAACATAGCATATTAAAACTACCCAAACTGCACACTTTTGCTGTTGATGACTGCTTCAACTGGCTGTTTCCAAATGACAAAGAGAGATTCTGCAACCTGATGAGTAAGCTATTACTAGATCAAAATTCATTCAAAATGATTACTAGATATATATAGTTGTTGGGTGGTTTAGTAGCTAAGTCATGTCTGACTCTTTTTGCGATCCCATGGACTGTAGTCAGCCAGGTTCTTCAGTCCATGAGATTTATCTATTGGACAGAAGTACTGAGAGGAACCTATCACTTAATTCAACAAATATTTTTGGAGCACCTACTCTGTACTGTTCTTCATGCTGGGGGTACAACAGGGAAGGAAAAGTCCCTGCTCCCATGAACTTACACTCTCAGACTATATAACTGATTTGCTTTGGAATAGCTTTTATTTTTAGCACATTTTCCCCGAAGTTGATGTGGGGCTAGGAAAACATTTGTAAACAGGAAAATGGCATGACTGCTTCTCAGTTTCAGAAAGATACCTCTGTCAGCACTGCAAATATTTGGCAAAGCAAGGTTATAAATTGAGAAATAATTAAGAGAATTTATGTTGAAAGGGTGATGAACTTTTAAAGCAAAACACTGGCAGATAAAAGGAACACAGGCATTTGTGTGTGCATGTGTTGAGCAAAAGCTGTATAAAGGGGATCTGGCCATCAGTTTCTCACTTCTTCTGGACCAGGGTCCTATGAGGATGCTCCAGCCACTGGAGCCCTGCAAAGCTGAGGAGCACTGAGAAATCCTTCCTGCCTGATGCACCCCTCACAGGGGCCAGGTTAGTGGGACTGGGAGACTCGCTACACGTGACCAAGACGAGGATGAAAGTTAAGTACAGGAAAGGCAACACAGGCCAGGAGCAGAGCAGGGCAGTATTCAGATGGAGTCCACTACCAAAGAAAGACAGGAGACACAAAGTTGGTGCCAGCAATTAAATTAAATGTGGAAACTGAAATCAGAATCTCCCTACCCAAATTCCAAATCCACTGAACTAAAAATAATGAACATTAAATAACAAAAACGGCTAGCAGCAACCAGAAAGGAATCGGGTAAAACGTTATGTCACACATTTTAAAAAGTGCTAGCCAAGAAAGAAGGGATTATTGCATGCCTCCTACTCTGTCCTCAACCCCCCAAAGTGATACTGGTGAATCCAAAAACTTGCAAGAATTTCCACTAACAGGCCTAGATTTGGAGAGAAACAAACTTCTGACTGGAGTGTGACAGACACGGAGGCTGGAAAGTGACGGGAAATGACTAACTGGGAGCCGCCTCACTGATGCTAAGCCTTTCAGATTCCCCCCCCCCCCGAGTTGGAAGACTAGTGCAAAGTTCCCTATGGGGACAGGATATACTTTTTACAGGGCTGAGGAATTCCAGGATGGAGCAATTAAGTCTCAGAAGAGAAGAGCTCATGTGTCTTTAAATAAGTAATTCGTTCACCTTGTTCAAAACTTTTAAAGTATAAAAAGATACACAGAGAAAAGCCTCCCTCTCAAATCCATCCTACCACCACTCAGGTGCCCTTCCTACAGGCAACCAGTTAATGCTTTGTCTGCCACTCCAGAGATACAGTTTAGGTAATCAATAGTAAATATGTGAGTCAATGTGTAAAGATACATTTACACACACTCTTCCAATTGTTTCCACAATGGCAGTCTTTACATATATACACTATCATGTGTAAAATACAGCTAGTGGGAAGCTGCTGTATAGCACAAGGAGCTTAGCTAGGTGCTCTGTGATGACCTAGATGGGTAGGATGGGGTAGGGTGGAAGCAGGCTGAAGACGGAGGGAATATATGCAAATATATGGCTTACTCATGATGTGGTACAGCAGAAACTAACAAAACATTGTAAAGCAATTATACTCCAATGAACAAATAAGAAAAAAAAAATCCTCAAGATCTTTCTATATCAATACATGCATACAGTTTTAATTATTAAGGCTTTATGTTTTAATATCCATAT
Organism: Neotragus pygmaeus; assembly: GCA_006410875.1. Classification (NCBI taxonomy): domain Eukaryota; kingdom Metazoa; phylum Chordata; class Mammalia; order Artiodactyla; family Bovidae; genus Neotragus; species Neotragus pygmaeus. Next base: position 572,216 of record SJYV01031018.1, read on the forward strand.
ACTCTCAAGCCCGACCCTCAGTGTGTAGAAAAATACATAAATCAGGAAAACCTCTATCCTTGAACTGTAGCTCAGAGGGAAAAACAACTGAATCTTAAACATTGTGGAAATGCAGTCAGGGCGGACTCAGTAACATTTATATCAGAGCAAAGAAAATGGCTGGACAGAGCTGTTCACAAGACAAAAGGCACAGCAATCAGATGAACATAATGCAAGTAAAATAAAGCATGCATTGTTGGCAGGAGGAGAAGTCAGACAGATCTGAAGCACAAGAAGGATCTGAGGCACCACAGCTGGCTATGAAGATGGAGAGGCCATGTGCAAAGACTGGAGAGCACCATCCAATTGCTAGGAGCAACCTAAGGACAATAACCAGAAAGGAAATTGGATCTTAGCACTGTAACCACAAGGAACTGAAATCTGCCAACAAGCTTAGAAGCAGATTTTTCCCTAGAGTCTCTAGATAAGAATCCAGCCCAGCTGATACCTTGATTTTGGCTTTGTGAAATACTAAGCAGAAAACACTCTGCTGGTTCAGATGATAAAGAATCTGCATGCAATGCAGGAGACCCAGGTTTGATCCCCGGTTGGGAAGATTCCCTGGAGAAGGAAATGGTAACCTACTCTAGTGCTCTTGTCTGGAGAGAGGAGCCTAGCAGGTGAGTCCATGGGGTCACAAAACTTTGGACGCGACTGAACGACTAACACTTCCACTTCCAAACTGAAAACACACCTGAGCCCACTGAGCTTCTGACCTAAGAGCTAATAAGCAGGTGCTGCTGCTGCTAAGTCGCTTCAGTCGTGTCTGACTCTGTGTGACCCCATAGACGGCAGCCCACCAGGCTCCCCCGTCCCTGGGATTCTCTAGGCAAGAGTGAACTGTAGCTCAGAGGGAAAAACAACCTACTGGAGTGGGTTGCCATTTCCTTATCCAATGCATGAAAGTGAAGAGTGAAAGTGAAGTCGCTCAGTCGTGTCTGACTCTTAGCGACCCCATGGACTGCAGCCTACCAGGCTCCTGCCTCCATGGGATTTTCCAGGCAAGAATACTGGAGTGGGGTGCCATTGCCTTCTCCTAAACAGGTGCTAATTTAAGCCAAAAAAAATTAAATTAAAAAAATAAACCAAGCATTGAATTTAGGAGAAAAGTCAAAGATGTAAGCAATTGTAAGGAAGATGATAATTACAGAAGATACAGACAATCCAACACGAGGATAATTGCTATCCTCAAGGCAGAGAAACCAACAACAGAACAGAAAACGTATTTAAGGGTATAGTCCAAGAAACGAAAGAACTACATTTGTACTGAAAGAACAGTGAAAAAGTAAAACCACAAACTTTCTTGATTACAAGAATAATACTTCCGGGATCCAAGAAGAAAAAAAAACAAGTTACCTACACAGTGGCAAGAAAATAAGCCTGGCTTCAGATTTCTCCACAGCAACATTCAATATCAATAAGCGATGAAGCAACACTTTTAATGCAAAGGTCTGAGGAAAAGAAAGTATGTTCAAGAAGAGGATATCCAGCCAAGATATCACTGGCAAAAGGTAGACACCACTAAATATTTAAGAATTTGTCACATAATGCCTATGTGACTGACCCTGAGAAACACACAGTGTTAGAAATTCAGACAAGACATAAATCAAAATAGCTCAGGAGTAGCAAAGTCACAGTAAAGGGGTCCACTGCAGGCAATGAATCCATTCACATGTAACATTAAAACTAAGCAATTATGGTAATTATGGTCACAGAACAGAGTGTGCTGTGCGGTGCCAAGTCGCTTCTGTCGTGCCCGACTCTCTGTGACCCTGTGGACTGCAGCCTGCCAGGCCCCTCTGTCCATGGGATTCTCCAGGCAAGAATACTGGAGTGGGTTGCCATTTCCTTCTCCAGGAGATCTTCCCAACTCAGAGATTGAACCCGGGTCTCGCGCATTGTAGGCAGACATATTACCGTCTGAGCCACCAGAGGGAAGTCCTAATANTGGGATTCTCCAGGCAAGAATACTGGAGTGGGTTGCCATTTCCTTCTCCAGGAGATCTTCCCAACTCAGAGATTGAACCCGGGTCTCGCGCATTGTAGGCAGACATATTACCGTCTGAGCCACCAGAGGGAAGTCCTAATATTAAATTAGTAAAAATTTTAAAATGGGAGTCAGGAAGAACTGATGGAAGGACAAATAACAATACTATTTCTCTTAACAGAATTAAGAAATACTGCCTAAAATATAGCTAAATATGATTTTAATCTAAATTTTTCATAATCTTTTTATTAAACTTTAAGGGACCTTTTGATAAATAATGTTTTTCTCATGCTTAAAGGTTTTATAATGCATTAATTTTTTTACAAACCCAATAATTTCACTAAAAAATAGCATGTATAGCATGAGCTATACAACTTGATTCTTCTATTCATTAACTTTTTCTTTCTTTGTATTAACATATATGTAAAGAGAATGTTTTCTGAATGATGCTTATCTAATATTAGTCAGGATTAGCACTATTGGTAGAATCTGGAATCATTTTTAAACTTTATGCACTTTTTCACATTACTTAAACTCCATATAAAAAATAAGAGTTAAAATTTTAAAATTAATAAAAATCATCATTCTTAAGAAGAAACTACACATTTGGAATCAGCAAAAGATAATTCTGAAATTGAATTAATTCCAATCTTTAACAGAAATTTTCTTAAATATTTTCTCTTAGACTACAAGCTAATCTTAGGGAAACAGAAAATATTTCTGACCAAAATGAAGAGAAGGGTGGGAGTATGAAATTCAAGGAAGATGTCTGGCTTTTTTTGTTTCTGTTTTTTAAAGGACTGACAGGCGGTTTTCTTTCCTTTTTTCTTGGAATATAGAAAACTGACCATTCCTCTTGGGGTTGCAGCACCTGACCCCCCAGAAAGCAATTTTCAATATACTTAACATAAGCACACTTACTTTACTGAGCCTCTGACAAAAGAAATTTGTGTCTTACACTGAAACCAATAGCAAAATTATAGTATTCATATGATAAGCTCTGGATTTGAGACTGGCATTTCAAAAAGATGTACTAAACTGTACGATGGCATTACATTTTGTGTTAAAAGGATAATGTTACTAAATGCTTATTTTTTTCACAAAACAGAAATGAATATAAAATCAGGTACAAGAATACTTCATGTGTCTAGCATTGGGAAGGACTATGTAGTTAGAAAGAAATCTTTTCCCTTTATGTGACAAAATTTTAAATACAGAGGTGCTTCTCAAACTGGGACATGTATATGTAAAAGATGTGCATCAGGGTCCAATCCAGCAACATACTACAAGCAATCAAGTATGAACTCAACCCAAAGTAAATAAGATAGAAAAATAACTTCATGTAGGCAACTCTGAGGAGAAGGCAATGGCAACCCACTCCAGTATTCTTGCCTGAAAAATCCCATAGATGGAGGACCCTGGTAGGCTGTGGTCCATGAGGTCGCTAAGATTCGGACACAACTGAGCGACTTCACTTTCACTCTTCACTTTCACGCATTGGAGAAAGAAATGACAGCCCACTCCAGTGTTCTTGCCTGGAGAATCCCAGGGACAGGGGAGCCTGGTGGGCTGCTGTCTATGGGGTCACACAGAGTCGGACACGACTGAAGCGACTTAGCAGCAGCAGCAGCAGCAGGCAACTCTACTCAGGATTTCACAGTGTGAACAGAGTGAGTGGTGGTCTCAGGTCCCCTGGCCATGTTGATTGTGATTTTACAGTCAAAGATAATGTAATAGTCATCCAATGAGGTCCCGAGCACTGAAAAATTGAAGCTTTCAAATTGTGGTGCTGCAGAAGACTCAAGAGTCCCTTGGACAGCAAGGACATCAAACCAGTCAATCCTAAAGGAAATTAACACTGAATATTCACTGGAAGGGTTGATGCTGAAGCTCTAATACTTCGGCTACCTGATGCAAAGAACCAACTCATTGGAAAAAACCCCGAAGCTGGGAAAGATTGGGGGCAGGAGGAGAAGCGGGCAACAGAGGATGAGATGGCATCATTGACTTGATGGACACGAGTTTCAGCAAACTCCTGGAGATAGTGAAGGACAGGGAAACCTGGCGTGCTGCAGTCCACAGGGGTGGCAAAGAGTTGGACAGACCTAGCAGGTGAACAAAAATGAGGCCCCAAATGCAGCCAATTGCTTCATGTGGAAGAGTAATCACTTTCAACACTGGAGGGAAAAGTGCCTGTGCTGGGCTCACTGAGAATCAATAGTAAGTTATATTGTATTATATGGATAATTCAAGGTGTTTTTCACTGAAATTTTACTTCTGCATAACCAATTCTACTTTAGGAGACAAAGCCACAGGATATACATATAGTGTATCTTCATGATTCATTAACTTTTCCCTGGAATTCTGAGGGGAAATCCATTTTTACATTAAAACATAAAGAAGGGAACTTCAAAAGTGTTTGATATTTATGGCAAGTTATTTGGTCTTTACTCTCAAACCTCTTAGGGTGGAATTACACTTCTCACAGGTATTAGGCAAACTTGTGAAAAGCTGGAAAAGCACTGTGATATATAACAAAGATATAAGGTAGGAAATTGAGCCTACAGAAGACAGGAGGAGGAAAAATAACTTGAAACCATGGGAGAAATTAATACCTAAACGGATGTGGAGAAGGCTTGTGCACTTGCTTGGGGCAGAACCCAAACTTGGCTTAGAGCTCCCTTATGACAGATATAATGAGAGAAAACAATCCATGTATAATTCAGTGTACATGAAAAGATTGGAACCAACAGGCCTGGTTTTTTGAGCCATGTACTTACATGTTAAATGGCTTTGACTACAGTTAGTGATTTCAAGTTTACTGTACCCTTTACATGCCTTTACTGTTTCTTCTGTTTCAGATGCCCAGTGGTCAGAGTGTTTGCCACTAATTAAGAATCTCCACTTAATTGAGGTTCTTACATGTAAAAAGTAACAATAAGTTGGCTTTAAGAGAAGCCTTAGAGGTCTTAGAGACCTCTAAAGGAAATGAGCTCCTGAATGTTCATTTGTTGGATGAGCTCAGTCGTGTCTGACTCTTGTACAATCTCATGGACTGCATCCCACCAGGCTTCTCTGTCCGTGGGATTTCCCAGGCAGGAATACTTGATCCATTTGTTGGTTCCCTGGTGGCGCAGATGGTAAAGCGTCTGCCTGCAACGCAGGAGACCTGGGTTTGATCCCTGGGTCAGGAAGATCCCCTGGAGAAGGGAATGGCTACCCACTCCAGTACTCTTGCCTAGAAAATTCCATGGATGGAGGAGCCTGGTGGGCCCCAGTCCATGGGGTCACAAAGAGTCAAACATGACTGAGTGATTTTACTTTGTTTACCTTTGGGGTCTCTACTTTTTAACAAAGTTACTGGAAGTCTAATCTCTGAATGAGAGCAAAATATAAACATTAAAAAAAAAATGACTCATTTCCAACCATTCTGAGGATAACACAAAAGGGTGACACATTTTGAAAAAAGATGAAAACATAGAAGTATTAGAAGCCATTCTCAAAGAGGACACAAAAAGTCAACTGTAAGTCATGGAAACTTATTCAAACATCTGTATCATAGTCAGCATTTTTATAGTAAATTACCATCTGATTAGGTTTAGTGGTCACTGCAGGTGTTTTAGATCAAATTGTTAATTGTAGCTTTAAAATGGGAAAAGTTCATATATTTTTCCCTAGCAAAGCTACATAATAAGTTTTTTTTTAAAAAAAAAACAACTTATATGCTTT